>OZ059793.1:15364066-15667447 GCA_964057025.1 Standfussiana lucernea | reverse complement strand
AAACCTGAATTTAAATCGTCAAATACGTAAATAATATGCGGAAACGCTAGACGCATCGCGTAACACGCGTCAAGCCGAGCGACGCACTGGGCCAGTTTCGCAAGGCAAACATATGTGAAACTAAATATGAGCTGATTTGCTCCTCCCCGCTTAAATAGACAGTAACGGCATTACTATTGCAAAAAATAGACTTCATTCACAATTTCCATAATGCTATGATCGCATGTTGACTGTCTTAGATATATTCCATTAGACTCTATATTGCAGTATAATATCATACATAAACAAACTAACTACTACGGCCAATTTTGTTACTAAATCTCATATATAAAACCATAACTAATTAACAAAACTTGTATCCGCAGCACAACGGCAACCCGAACTACCCCGACGCGGACGGTCACACGTGCGTGTTCTACGCGCGAGCTGCAGCCAACCATCTCTCCGGCATCCCCACGCAGTACCCCAAGACTCTCCAGCTCACCTGCCCCCTTCACCCCAACCCGCCGCACAGCTCCACGCCCAGCTCGGCCACCAACTCCACCAGCTCTAACTCCAGCACCAAGAGCTCACTCAAGAACCCCGAACCAGAGTGCAACTGCATCATCTTTGAGCTTCTAAACGCTCAGAGCGCCAGCAAAGCCCTTGTCGAACTCCTCATCGGCTTACAGAACAACCAATACATGAACGGCTACGACCACAATGTCAGTGTTGCCAGCTTCGCACACAACACACTAGGACGGCCCTCGTTGGGCCCCAATCTATCGCTAACGAATGGAAAGTGCGGCAGCGTAGTGTAATACGGTTTTTTCTACATCTAATTGTCGGTTTTGAATAAATGTTGATATTGTGACTGAACGTTGTTACCGTTGTGGTATATTTATACTTGATTCGCGTGTGTGCTGCAGTTTTGTAAGTTATTTTAAATTATTGATAATTTTAATTGACAAAATATTTATGGTTTGGACTCTGCGAATTGTGGGGTGTATTATATACAATATACTTTTGCCTAACCCTTCAATGATTACAGGCGTGATGTTATGTAAAATATTTATGTTTCGTTTAGTAATTATAAATATTTATTTCTTTCACAACCAGTGATTTCGAAGATAGCTAACTAAAGCAAAAATTTCTTCGTTTACCTATCTTGTTATTTCCAAATTTGTTTTATAGCAAAATTGATTAATATGAGAGAGAGATTATTTATCAAAATAATAGTTTAGTTGCCATTTAATTTAATGCGACAAAAAGGTCGTACAAAAATCAGTCGTACATTATGTCCCAAATTCAAAGTAATTATTATGTAGGTACTTATTTGCTTACAAAACTGCGGGCTACACATTTTTGTATAATACATATGTAGTGTATTAATATGTAAAACGTATACATGTTACATACGACTGACGGTACATAATTTGACGTAATCTCTCATTCTTACATACAAAAAAAAACTTCGCGAAATTAGTTAAAATTCCGTGTCTGTCAATTTAAAAAGTTAATTAAATTAGACAAATTGTTAGTGTAATTGAAATTCTGTAAAATTTTCGTGTCTTCATGCTTGGGTCACTAGGCAGAGATACTTTTGGCTCAAAACACTTATTAGTTTGGACTTTTGGAGACAAGAAATGGCAGCTCCCTAGCGCTCCTATCGGCGGATAGCGGAACTCATAACGGCACAGCTATCTAAACTGCACTCTATTGTATTCTATGTAAACACATTTCGATATGCAAATACTAATTCGATTGGTTTCCTTGACGCTAATAGGTGTTTTCAGCCAATCTGTATTTTTTTCATTACGTATTACAGTTTTACATATCCGGTGTTAATAGTTCAAATTTTTAATACAATTTTTTTCTAGTTGAGTAGTGTAGGTACCAATTGCATTTTAGGAACTCTTCATTTTCAAATAAAATTTAAAAAAAAATATTTACACGCAATGTATCTTACAAGTTACAACAATATAATTTTCACGTAGATAATTTCAACTGTACTGCAAAGCTGTCTATAATAAAATACGATTATCTGTACACTTTATTTTCTTATCAATATGAACTAAATGTCTATGGTTACAATAGTGTTACAGTAATAGTGTGCTACCGAAGTACTGTAACAGCCAATAATATGCCGACGGGCATACGTAATTTTATCTAGAACGACTAGTCTACGTGGCGTTGCGGAGTTAGTACCAAATAAGTACCGATTTAGGCTGACGCTATACGGATATTGCTATCACCGGATTTACGGATCTTCGGATCTCGCATCGAAGACAGCTGATTTTAAAATTCCAAGTGCTGATTGGTTAGAGGTTGGTTTCGATTGAATTTGGTGATTTTCGAATGTCAGTAAAATTCTTATAAACGAAGTTTTAAAATAGGATTATTAGCAAGCAAAATATCTGTGAAAGATTACTGAAGTCAGGTTGATATAGTATATTTTTTAGACACTGATGTAGCAAAGAAAGCTCTTACAGCGCAATATCTTGACTATTGACGTAATCACCATAATTTGTGTGTTATCCCACTGGTGGAACATGACCTCTCCGATCGAGTTGCGGGTCGTAACTATATTACCACCATCACACCGGTTTTCCACGAAGTGTTAAGCAGAGGTGTGAGAAAAATTTATCGTTATAACTATATCAAACTCCTCAGTAATCTACCAGCCCGGTACTTATAACCAAGTTTCCATAAAGTCACAGTTTAGCATAGATGTTATACTAATCGTTTAGAAGCGAGATCTCAGCTCAATGCTATTTGTAGGGTATAGGATAATAATTTAGTGGTAATTTCTCATGCTTTACCCTAGAGCCTTTGTGTGTGATGTCCGTGGTTATTTAACATAATACCGGTAAATGTTAATGCTGACTAATGCGAACAATTCATCATGTATTGTTATTAGACCTCCGAGGGGTCAATAAACCGTTCAAGTTCAATGATCGATTTTACTATAGAAAATCTTACACAGGTGTATTTTTTTTTCTATATATTTTTACCAACATGCAGTGCAGGGTTTACCGTTTTTTGGGCTGTATTCTAGAAAGATGCTTAGTCAACAATCTAGATTATAAAGGTAAAAACTTGGCATAATAATTTCAATTTAGCACCACTGCTAAATAAACATACAAAAATCATAGTTAACGAATCACGGACAAATTAACATTCCAATTTGTAAATTACTCAGCACGCCAAAGGCTAAATAGTCGATGTGATATACTTAAGGTCTCCCTTAATAAACCAAAATGTACTGATCCTTCTGTGCCTACTCTTAGGTAGTACGCTTCACGACTATAGGCCAGGAGCTGACGTACACTTAAAAAGAAAGAAAAACATACATCGCAGGCTCCTGGACTATTGTCAGTATTTCCAATTTGTAAAGTACTTCATTGTAATATTATCGCGTTTTTAGAATTAATCCTTTTAGATGTTTGTGCTTTCTGTTTATTTTTGATGACAGTTTAATTGGGGATTTATGAGTTTTGACCTGAGCGTGGACTGGTGTTTTTAATTGTTCTAGTGCTTGGGCTGAACGAATTCGTATTTTAGTTATATAGAATATAAATCATAACTATTTCTAGCTGTTATGATATTGTGTTACTGACATAAATATGGTACTCTTACTAAAATACTCGGGATTGGTGCAGTCCAGGTTATAGAAAACTAAAAATACTTTGTGATGCTCTCTGACCCATACATAGGTAATCGTTTGTCTTTACCAAACAATCTTAATGTCAGTCTGCCTCAGCATGTTTTTAGGAGAGTTTATTAAAGAAAATATTTTTATGTTTGCAAATTATGGTACAGCTTGTTCAAGCCGTGGCCTGACGATATCTTGGGCCTGACGTATGTGAAGCAATGCAAGAGATTTTAGATCTTAAGGCCATTTTTCTCTTATTATTTATATTAATCGGCTGTGAATGCGCCTGTAGCCTATCATCTCACCGCGCTGGTTGCAAAGATGACTAGCTCATATATATTCAAATATTTCGTCGTTCAGGCCAATTTCTTGCGCACAGGCCACGGACTGGATTGTACATTTTGAACATTACAGTGAGAGAACATTCTTGGCTATCTCTAAGAGGGCTTTGTACAATTAAATTAAAATTTAATATTTCTTATCTATTCGTTTTACTTAAAACGTTACACGTCTTGTAAATGTTACTTATATTAGAAAATTAATTCATTTTAATTTTACGGAAAGTAAAAAAATAAGTTCTGTTTGTACATTTAGTGATTAAAATCGTTTACCGACGCAGTATTCGACACATTTGTATAAAAAACACATTAGAATTTCTGGGCACTTTGTATAGTGTATTTTAACATTATTTTATTTAAGTCCTCTGTTGAAATTTTATTGATAATTTTAAATTATGTTATGTTGCGTTACTTGATTCGCAAGATTATTAAGATTTTTTAAAGTTTTTTTTTTGTAAATTTTTTTTAGAAGCCAAAGAGCTTAATTGTAAATATATCGTATTATGCAGCTATGCGTTTGTTAGCTGTGGATAATTCTTTCGTTATTGTAATTTTTAAGAGATCCGTTAACGTTTTTTCTTGTGAGAATAAAATGATAAGGACGTAATTTCATTGTTTTATTGACTATTAACTAACTACCCCAAACATTGGATATAAAGTGATGACATCGAATAAGATGTATTTAGATCGTTTACTTCAGCAAGTATTGCCAACGTGCTGCCGAGCGTAACGTCGATGCTGCCGCGTGCGATAGCACTCTCGCTCTGTTGCTCGCTCTAGCAAAATTAGCAAATTACTGTTAAAATTCCATCCGGAGGCTCAACATAAGTGCATGAAGATCATAACTGACTGGTTAAAAACATTAACATACGAGGAAATTGAACAAATATTGATCAGACCATGCTAAAAAGGACTACATAAAAACAGACCACAGGCACAAACATGCACGCACAAACACACGCACTCACACACACACAAAAACGCGCGGGCGCGCGCACGCACACACACACATACACACAATTGAGCTATCTTGAACATAGATATCATAGTTTTTAATTTGCATCCTGTTTTCTTTTCTTTTGTTTTTAATTTTTTAGTTTATTAGTCTCCATTATGTTACTGTAAAATAGGGGAAGAAGCGAGTGGGCCCCAGCACAAGTATTATTAATAACTTAATGGGGCCGCCTCATAATATATTCATGTAATGATTTTGGAACAATAAACAATTTATTTATTTATTATTATTTATTACTGTTCTTAGCGACGGAAAAGGATAGGGACGATGGAAAATCCGATTCCGTGCAACTAGATGAGGCGCCCACCCTTGAGCAACTTTCAAGTTTTAACCGGAAATTATACATATAACACAATGATCTATTGACAATTCAAATGACGCCTGCTGATCTGCTCAATATACTTAGTCGTAATCTGAGAAATTTTCAGATAAGTTACAGGATAAGGACGGTTAGTAATTGAGTGAGTCCCCAAATCTACGAGATTATTGGATTTCGAAAGGATGGAGGACAGATATCGGACCGAAATTGTTTCAAGATTTAGGTGGAAAATAGGGGTTAAAGTATGAAATTGCCGTTTTATAGTCTTAGATACTTTGAATTGACATTAAACCTTCATGGTGTGAGATATTCGAGTGAAACTTTTTTCTCATTATACCTAGGAGATTTAACATTCGAATTTCAATGGTCAATGCTGCGTTTGGAGAGGAGTCTGCTAATTGCTAATGAACGCACCGTGCGTTTTTGGTTTAAATGCTTTCGGAATGGAAACTTCGACTTGAAGAACGAACCACGTGGAAGACCGCCCACACAGATGAATAACGCTGAATTGAAGGAGATGGTGGAAGCCGATCCGAATCAAACCAACCAGGAATTAGCAGCATGGTTTAACGTTACCTTACCTACAATATTGACTCATTTGCATCAAATCAATAAGATAAAAAATATTACAAATGGGTGCCTCATGATTTGACTGATCTGCAGAAAGAAACGCGTGTGGAAACTTGTGCTGCCTTGTTCAATCGGTAAAGAAATGAAAGAATATTGGATCGAAATGTGACATGTGAAGAAAAGTGGATTCTTTCGATAACCGTAAGCGAGAACGCAATGGTTGACCCCAAGTCAAACGCCGCAACAGTGCCATAAAGCAAAGCTTACCAATAAAAGCCAATGGTAACTGTTTGGTGGTCTCCTCATGGTGTTATTCACTATAGATTTCTCAGGTCTAGTCGAGCAATATCAGTAGATGTTTACTGTGCCGAACTTCGAACAATGGTGGCGAAACTGGCAGTGACACAGCCCCGACTCGTGAATCGATCTTCACCATTATTACTCCTGCTCCATGACAACGCAAGACCTCACACTGCACGGGATACCGTTGTAACTCTACAGGATCTGCAGTTAGAAACAATACGTTATCCTCCGTACTCGCCAGACCTCGATCCAACTGACTACCAGTTTTTTCGTGATTTGGACAATTTACGCGGTAAAAAAAATCTTCCCAGGAGGCAGTACAAAATGCTTTCACACAGTTTGTCGAATCTAGAGATCCCCAGGGTTCTATCGCAGTAAATATTTAGATTAGATAAATATGTTACAGCTTGGAAAAAAACGAGCTTTAATTTTGCAGTATAAATCGGCAATTTCATACTTTAAACCCTAATAGTAATATAAGGATAATAGGTACCTATTCTGAACCTATTATGATTGGCTGTATCCTCCACCTCGAATGAAAAGTGATAGGAGGTCGCTTTATTTTACTCGTATCTCTTGCCAACGAACGTGTTCGTTTCGGTGAGTTGTTTAACAGCGTTTTTTGTCTCTCTACTTCATAGTAATGTCAAACATGATTATTGATACGGTGAGGCCCCCTTGTAGTTTCAGTTAGAACGATAATTTATTCTGAAATCCATTTCCATCTTTCCCTTACTGGTGTCTATTTCTGTCGGGAAATCTGCGTTCTAAAATCTCGGAATTTTGCGAATGAATGCGCAGTTATACTGCCCACTGAAAACGTTTCTGCCCAGCAATAGTGGCTGTGGTAGTTTCTTCAAAGATAAACATTGGGGTATTCCGGACGGTGGGGTCAACCGTCCACGTCACCCTCTCATAACGCGGTTTCGTTTCTTAACTTCAATAAATAATATCATCTTACATCGAAAATTTCGAACCGAAACGTACCTACGTTCCCATTTATGTAATACGTCCCGTAGCTCTTGAAAAGTAATCCCATTTCATCTGCCACCGGAAATTACAAGATTGTGAATAAGATAAGCTTACATAAGGAGACCACAAAGGCTCAGTCGAGCAAATTATAACATTTACGTTCAGCTGTCTATACGTTGCTAACCACAAAGCGAGGCGCATCGCGTGTATTCTCGGCATTCAACCAAGAAATTCCTCGTTGGAAACTTACGGGTGGAAATGTTGAGCACTGCCGTCATTTGTTGAAATGTATTTTTTAGTAAAGCCAAGTAAAGTGGACTTAATTAAATTAATGTACTATGGTGACTATTAGGTATATACCTAGCCAGATAGACTAGCCTGAAAATCTGTTGCATATCATTTATAAACATAGTACGTACATACTTACCTATGTCACTGACGGTAATGAAAACTCCCAAGTTTTTTGAGAACTATGAGTAGTTCCAGTCATTAACGATTAACTGAACGTGTTTTCATGATGAATGTGCGAAAGAATCCTACAAACTTTTCATGGGACGTTATTATGCATTAGTATTCCCGTATGTTTCGGTCACTACAGCAAGGTACTCGACGATGTCTGAAGATATTTAATTGTGTTTGTGAGCATTGCGAAACGTCGGGCGCAGGTAACTAAGTTTGCGCTTTACTTGTCGACTGTCAAGGAGATCCGATGCGCTAACTCTACTCTACTATTAAATCATTTAAGGTTCCTCTTGCCAACCACGACTTGCTGACTTGAGTCAGTTCGTACTTAACCGAGATAGTCATTAGTCTAGCAGTAGCAAGCGCTACTCTGAGCATTTGAGGTGTAGAGTTCGATACCTAGATTAGATTAGGCGAAGTGTTCATGGGTTTTTCATCAAGAATTTCGCAGTGGCAATCCTGTCAAATAGCCCATAAATATAACTATGACTATGACTAGATGTAGGAACGTGGACGAGGCCAAAGGAGTATGTAAAGATCGTCGCAGGTGGCGTTCTGTGGTTTCTGCCTCATGGGACAAAGGCGTGAGTTTACGTATGTATATGTGTATGAATAAGAGAAGCGAATAAGATTAACGTATCAATGTGCCTCTAAACTAGATTTAACTCTGAACACCTTTGAAACGACAAACAGATGATACACCAAAACAAATAAGGATGAGTTTCAATATCCTCTCAAAATTAGGGCAAATGGTCACTTACGCACAAATCCTTCGAGGTGACTACCTCCCCAAGGCTACAAGCCCAAAACTCTTGTATCTACGACCGGAGATCTAAACTGACAAGAGATACAATCATAACATTATTATCCGGGCTACATCCGCTCGGTCCATCCCCGGTCAAATCGCCCGGATAATAAACTACATACCTATCTCCATCTGAGAATGACATCAATGACTTGGGTATTAAATATAGCCCTCTGTCCAGAAGTGCTGTACTTAGATCGTACAGGCCATTTCCTTCTTGAGTTGATTCGTAGATTTTCAGGGCTAAAAATAGCTTGCCATTAAATTTTATTATTTGAAGAAGTTCTTGCGACATTATGGTAGTGGGTAAGTAAATGTGGTTTGTTATGTCTATTTTATGGAGGCACGTAACGAAATTATGCATGGAGTATGTAACCGTTGCAGTAGATAGGGTTGTTTAGTTATAGAACTAAAATAGCCTTTACACACGTATCGCAACGTGACACCTATACCAACGTGCAGGGTAATACTTATACCTACTCCTATTGTATATTATTCCCAGTAAATCGAAACAACACGAAGGATAAAACTGTAACATTGTCACACATAAATATACCTCGCCGTTTTAAGGGTCAGTTTCCACCGAACACATTTCCACACGGCAGACTAAATATTGGTCCTGTAACATTTTAAAAATGTAACAGCGCTGGCATTCTGATAAGGGTGTAAAATAAAGTGCGATAGCGATTTTGTTCGTTCGCTCCGTTTACCGTAAATGTACTTAAACGTTAAAAGTTCTAAATAAATTGGAAATTCACTATAAAAAGTTCGAAAGAAATAAGTCTTCTTGATAGCACAATCATTGGCACGGACCATTCAACCAAACAATAGTAGAATCGGGCGGGACGATCATTTAGTCTCTGGTTCTTATTGAATTTCCATTATCGCTGGGTTTTCACTCAATAGGGAGTGTCTGGAACTATTCTTTCGGGGTTTTATTTTTCTGAGATAAATCTCATATAAAGTTGGGTTGTCTTCAATTTCAAGATTGTTCCATACATGTTCAGTTCGGACTGATCCGAAGCTGCTGTGCTTCGAAATAAACATTCGCAATGGGTTCCTGAAGATGGAAGGCACCGTCGAGGCCGGCTCAGAAAGAGGTGGCGCGATGACTATAAGGGTTGCGTACTGCCGAGCGCATCGTCGATGCTGCCGCGTGCGATAGCACTCCAGCTCTGTTTCATGCTATAGCAAATGACGGCTCTGAGCGACAGAAAAGGAGAGGAGCCTGGAAAAATGCGACTTCGTGCTGCTAGGTGAGGCGCAACCCCTAGTCGGTTACCATCAGGGCTAGGTCGAGGCAGCGCTGGAAAAGAGTGCTTGAATGGACTTGGCTGAGTTTAAAAACAATATACGGGACGCCTTTTATGGCTTTCTCATTGATTGGCGAGAAGAAGCGCAACATCGACAAAAACTGAAAGAATGAATGAATTCTTTTGCCGTCTCGACCGACCTAAAAATGTGTGTAGCATCCCTTAGAGCAGCACAAAGTTCAGTTCACTGATGTTGACTTCATTTTAAGTGCAATGGAAAGTTGAACAGTTGAAATTGTAGCGCGGAGAGAACTTTAATGTGAAATCTTCATCTGCCGGGCGTTATTAATTTCAGCTGCTGCTACAGTTCGCTAGAAGTTGTGAGTTCTAGTTTATAATTATGTTAATAATTAAAGTTTTACTTGGATATTGAAAAATACCTACTTAAAGGAAGTACATTCGACAACTTACAGTATTAGATCCAACCCGTTAGTTAACCATTTTTGTTGGCCAAAAAAACAGCATTGCCATTCAACTTGGCAATGCTGCCAGCCTTCTGCACTTTTCCTATTGACAACGATGTGGACGAATTTTTTGACGCCCTGTAATTGTTTTACCATTTTGATTGTAGTTAGTAAATAATGTAACCTTTATGTAGTTTTATGAATGCATTATTTCTGTAGACATAAAAAATAAACATAGCAAACTTTATTATGTATAACTTTGAGTATAAGGGTACTATTTATTTCTTGAGACTTTTCTTCAAGCAGACCTGTGAATTTTCATTTAATATATTCTTCTAGCATAAAGTATTATGGTCTTGTAATACATAAATTAATAACTAAACGAAAAACTTTGTTAAAACAATAAAAAATCTTACAAATATAGATGAAACCTTATTCTAGCAGTTTGAAACTGATCTGTTTTTGATTCTGAAATATAATTAGTAAGAAGTATTAGCATTAACAACAATAACTCAAAAAAATATCACCCATACAACATGAGATCCACAATTCGCCCATAAAGAACCACAAATAAAATAAAATATCCCAGATCTCGTCAACATTTTGCTGAATTCCAGCTAACCGTTCCAAGAACGCTGACAATTCCTTTGTGAACGCTGCGAGTACAGGCATTAGCCGGGTGAATCCGTAACTACCCGTTACAATATTCAGACATCGAACATCCAGTTAGAGTAGCCGCTCATGAATTATTTAAAGGCAGAACGTCTGAACCCAAAGGTTGACGATTCCTCTTTTATGTGGGACTCGATGCTTTGTTGAAATGTTTTGTAATTGCTTGATGGCGGTTAAATTGGTAGGAATATAGGTGAATACCATTGGCCAAGACCACAGATATAGATAGACCTAGATAACGCAAGAGCAACTACTTCGCGTGCCTAGCTTACGTACAAAAATCGTAAGTGGCCACTTTCGCGCTCAGCGAGAATCGCCGTGCAACAGCCGCCCCTACCTGCGTACTTGCGGAAGATGATCGCCGTCAAGAGGCGCCTTCGCAAGCAGTGGCAACAGTTAAGATGCCCCACATTAAAGACAAAGTTGAATCGTCTCGCGGAGAAGATCAAGGCCGAGCTGCAAAACCGAGAAGCCGAGAGCTGGGAGGAAAGAATAGAGGCGACGGCCGGCAGTTGGCCGTCCGTTCACAGACTCTGCCGCCAACTCACGAGTACCCCGGCTCCGGTGCGCCCGCTATTGGACAGCGGAGGGGCGCTTAAGTACATAGCGGAGGACCGGGCGGAGGTCTTCGCCTTGCACCTGGAGCGTCAGTTCCAACCGAACCCGACCAGCGACGTGGAACATGTCGCAACAGTCGAGAAACACCTTGGGGACTACTTCGCCACACCGATAGCTCCCGAGGAAGACGCCATCTTTTTCTCGCCTGGGGCAGTCAGACGCGCCATCCAAAGGACGAGGCCTAGGAAGGCTCCCGGTGCGGACGGTGTCACCAATGCAGCGCTGCGCCAGTTACCGTACCGCATGGTAGCGGCGCTGGCGCGCCTGTACACGGCGATACTGCGCACCGGGACCTTTCCCGCCTCGTGGAAGGAAGGGCGCGTTATTATGCTGCCCAAGGCGGGGAAAAACATCCTGAAGCCGGAGAGCTATCGGCCTATCACGCTGCTGCCGACCATCTCCAAGGTGTTCGAGTCACTCCTGTTGCGGCACCTCCTGCCGCACATCACTCCGCGGCCGGAACAGTTCGGGTTTCGGTCGGAACATAGTACGACGCTTCAGCTGTCGAGGGTACTGCACCACATGGCAGCTGCCTTAAACAAGAAGGAATACTCGGTCGCAGTACTCCTCGACATGGAGAAGGCCTTCGACCGGGTATGGCATGACGGCCTTGTTTACAAGCTGGCCACCTCCAAAGCGCCCCGTCGCGTGGTAAAGGTGGTCCAATCTTTTCTGTCCCATAGGAGTTTTCGTGTGGTGGTCGAGGGTGCGCTCTCCAGCGCCCGCCCGGTGAGAGCCGGCGTCCCGCAGGGTAGCTGCGTGTCACCGGCGTGCTACTCACGTTACACCGACGACATCCCCACGACGCCAGAGGCGATGCTCGCGCTGTACGCTGATGACGCCGCGTACATTACCACCTCGCTCAACGCGAAGTACGCGGCGGTTAAGATGCAGCGCGCGCTAAATCTGCTGCCTGACTGGC
Organism: Standfussiana lucernea; assembly: GCA_964057025.1. Classification (NCBI taxonomy): domain Eukaryota; kingdom Metazoa; phylum Arthropoda; class Insecta; order Lepidoptera; family Noctuidae; genus Standfussiana; species Standfussiana lucernea. The sequence goes on along the minus strand of OZ059793.1, from coordinate 15,655,100 downwards.
TGTCCAAGTGGCGACTGTCGGTTAACGTGGGTAAGACGCAGGCGCTGGTTACTGGGTTAGCGCCCCTCCCGCCCCCCCTGACGTTACAAGGTGCCGACGTCGAGTGGTCACCCCGGGTGAAGTACCTGGGTGTCACCATCGACCGTCGGCTCTCTATGAGTCATCACGTCCGCCAGGTCGTTGCACGGACTAGGGCTGCCCGCGGCCAACTCCGTTCAGTGCTCTCGTCCCGCCTCCCGGTGCGCGTCAAGTTGGGCGTGTATAAAACTTATATACGCTCAGCACTGACGTACGCCGGTCCCGCTTGGTTCGCCCTCACTGGCGAGGCGAGCAAGAAAACCCTCCGCGCGCAGCAGAGTCTAGCGCTGCGGACCATAGTCGGCGCCCCTCGCTATGTGAGGAACGATGTCATCCAGCGGGATCTCGGGATTGAGAGCCTGGACGCCTTCATCCGGCGCCTCGCGACGGGAATGTTCGCGCGTGCCGACGCGTCTGCTTGGCCACACGTCAAGCACATCGCGCCCTGGCATGCGCGCCCCCCTGACGCGAGGCGCCTTCCCCGCGACCTGGCCGCGGACGGTGATGACTCCACCCCCCCTGACTTGACTCCCGGGTAAGCTGTACCAGTCTACACGCAGCTTACCTGCACAATACGACTCCACACCATACTCGCACCCTGCTGCATGACGTGTTCTAAGTTAATATAGGCACGTCGCGCAGCTCGAACATCCATGCATTCCTCTACACTCACTTAGACTCACGCAAGATGGCGCGACGCGGGCCCGCGCCCCCTTGCAGACACTGGGCGGTGTTACACAACACAATACCGCCCACACACACACGTCGGCTCCTTAGTCCGAATCGTAACCGGCTAGCTCTGGAAGCGGGGCGGACGGGAGCCTCACAACCATTGTAGGTGCGTCGTAGTCGACACCTCTGTCGCTGGTCGTCACTTGCTGGGCCTCCCCTGGGCAACTGGGGGTCTCACTCGGCAGGGACTGACCGCCGGGGTGTCGTGAAGAAAGCAGCGCTGTCTGACAGCGCTGTGGCGCGCCTGCAATAACTCTCACAGCAACTACACACAGGGGCACACGTTAGCTTGACGTGTCCCCCAAGGCCGAAGCCTATACGGCCACCCAACGCCGGGCCCGTTTTTACGGGCCGAGGATAGCCCCCGCGGCTAAGGGGCGATGCCCCGTAACCGCTCGCCGCGCCCCCTGACGGGGGCGCTGCGACAACCCCACTGTGTTTCGCGCTCAGTCTGCATCGGTGTATAGCGCCAGTCGGACGTCAGTTAAAAATATTAAAATGGTTAATTGTGCTGTTATAAATTGTAAAAACTGTACAAATGCGAGAAGAAAAAATAAAGTAAACGTTTCCTTCCACCGGTAAGTCATTTTGTGATTAATATTATGCATAATTAATTTAAAAAACAACTATTTTTAATCTAATACCCTCAGTAATACCTGGTAATACCAAATTTGAGATAAACAAAACATTCGTATTACAATGCGGCTTTTACTTGGAGCGGTTGATGAGACGTGTTGTTTTAACAAGTGATGAATATCGAAACAAGCGATACTATCGTATATCGCTTCGGTTTTGTAGTACAGGGACTTTTATCATTTTTCTGTCAATTTTAGCGATTAGTGCTGTTCATCATATGCAACACAAATCGATTCTCAAGAATCGATTTCGGAAACAGAGGAATGATTTTGTATTATATAAGTAATTATTATGTAGACAATTTTAATAAATACTTAATCGTAACGTTTTGTGATTTTTTTAGTTTCCCACATGAACCCAATTTAAAACAAAAATTGATTGAGGCGACGGGAAACAAAGATTGGTTCCCAACAAAGCATAGCACTATTTGTTCAATACATTTTGAGGAAGCAAGCTTTGTTGAAGGGAAAAAGCAACGAATACTGACAAAAGCAACACACGACTGTTAATGTACTGAAGATCACAACTGATGAAGTAAGTTAATTGATAAGTATATGTACCTTCGAGCTTTTAGAAGTGTATAAAGTTTTAAATGTTGAATTTCACTTGTACTTGTATTACAGAATATAGATCCAAAAGTGACGCCAGAAAAAGCTTCGTTATTGCCAAAAAATAGGAAATTAGAACAGGTACTTTATTGTTATATATATTTTTATAGCTGCTTTATTTTATTACATACAAGACCGGACACCAATCATAATAACAAAATTTGGACTAGTGCTACTAGTAGTTCCTACTAATGTATGTTTTCTTGTGTTGTTTATCTTGTTATTATTATTAACACGCCATATAATACAAGCTAGCTGGTCTGTAAACATTTGAGGGAGATCTCTGTTCAGCAAATAAGGTCTTTCAACAGCTGAAATGATAATAGTGATTGTTCTGTTTATAATATGATTTATGTTTCAGGATGTCAATGAATTACATAAATCAAACGGAAACACTCCAAAGAAAAAAAAGATATCAAAAAAAAAAAATCAAGCAAACGAAAAAGAAATACAGCAAAGAAAACAAATAAAAATTTTGAGGGAACGAAACCGTCGCAACTACAAATTTAACTTGAATGAATCAAAGGTTTATTTTCAAAATACTTTTAATAAAGAACATAATTCTCTGATTTTGTTGTTTTTATAAATGCGCTAAAATAAAAATAGGTTGACCCTTATGCCCGGTATAGTTTACTGAAACGTAACATTAAATTTTCCATAAATGAGCTGTCCAAATTTATGCAATGCAACCTGTAATGTAACACAATAACTATGAGAATTTGTTTCAATGTGTGTTGAGTTTCATGTTACGTTTCACCAATCTTTGCATTAGTGACAAACCAAGCAAAACGTACTGATATCATCATTTTTTTTATCAAATTTCTTCTCGAGATTATTTTTTTGTTTCCGACATTTTGACAGTCTACAACAAATACAAGAAATAATTAGGGAAATACTAACAATTTCGTAAAAAATATATATTCCTAACTGCCTTATAAGTAGATCAGGAATTTTATTTTCCTCTGTTTATCTCATTCCTCTGTATATCTCATTGCTCTGTCTATCTCATTACTCTGTCATAAAATCGATTCATAAATCGATTTGACCGATTCTTAATAATGCTTTACTGTACACAATTACTCAATAAATAGTATTCGTATAGTAATTGAGAAATGGTATATACAAAGGCGATTTTTATTAAAAATTGAGTTTTCACCCAGCAAATCTTTGAGTGATAGAAAGAAATGAAAAAGGGTAGAATCCCGTTGCTTTTTGTAAACACTAGAACTAAAAGAATTCGATCAAAACACCTTATATTTAAATATAAGGTGTTTTGATCAAATAAATACGTGTTTATAATGGTAAATTTACTTGAAATTTTGGCAAAGGTATCCAAAAACTAGCACGTCGACGGAATGCAAGCGCTCGAGCACGCAACAACTCACTACAAAAACTTTAAGCGTACTGCTGGCTGGGTGAGCGCTGGTGCAAGGCCCCCGGTGGGGCGAGGGGGCGCCGTACGCGGCGGCGTCTTTGAATCGATTTGATTTTCCCATCACTAAATAGTGCTCGTGACGTCATAATAGGTAGTCAAAAAATGGCACGCTTGGTTTTCATATAGATCGTGATACTTGCGTTATCTAGGTCTATCTATATCTGTGGCCAAGACGCACACAAATTAATATTTGTAGAATACAATCCTATGTGTTTGTGTGTTGTGTAGTGTTAGTATAAAACCAAGTTAATAAGCGTTGTAAAAGAAGAAGAGACGTCTGTCTTCTGAAAGCCTATTTGATTGGCAGGTAAAGCTCTATTCCCACCCAATAAATGTAACTCCCAAATGCCGGACCTAGAAAAGCGTCGAGCTTAATCACAATTCTCCTTTCCAATAAGGTTTCGGATACAATAAACCCGGAAACCTCTTACTTTTTGAAAAAAAAACGCCCCAAACATGGAATCACAAACAGCCCGGATTTATCTCGTAGATCTGCGAACAAAACAACAACAAAACGGTTGAACAGTTTCATATTACGAGTATACAAAAATAGAAGAACATCGCTATCGTTTCCACATGTTACGATGCTACAAGGTCGCAAACTATTTTCCCGCATTTCCACAGAATGTATCTATTTGACTTATCATGATTCGCAAAAATATGCGAATATTGTACAATTTCTATATACACACAAGTATGTTTTTGTAAGGTCGCAGGGACTTCCGAAAGATTGTATTTGACTATCTTCCTAAGTACCTAGTACTTGACTTAATAAACAAGTAAGGAAAGTACATATATTTAGGTAAATACTTACTGCCCAGAATTTCAAAATAACAAGGCTTCCTGTTCAAATACCATACGTTCTCTAAAGGTCAAAAGTTATTAGGGATGAATATGGTTTTAAAGTACCTAGCATTATGTATTTTCTTGCGAGGTAAACATGGCGATATAATATTGTATTGTTAAATGTGGTTGCGAGATAACGACGCGTAGCTGCGTATGATACCTTTGTAGGTATTAGTGTTCTCATACTGAAATGTATGACAGGGAGGTGTTACTGTAGTTGGGACTACTACCAAACAAGTAACTGAACTAGATCCGTGTTAACACCGGCTATTGAAAAATAAATAGATCCTCGTGGACGTTACTGTGGAAAAAGGCTCTAGAATCAAAATGGTCATAATATAACTAGTTATGACAGATTCACGTTAGCTAGGCTGATGGTTCGTGTCGTAAACTCGTGGTACAGTATTGGCCAATGTACCTAATCTGTTTATGAGATCATTGTAACACAACGACACAACAAAGCGTGAATCCGGTTATTCCGAATGGATCTAGGGAATCTACATACTTGGGCGAATGACACTTCTGTAACGTAATGGCTAGACAGTTCTTATTTGGTCTGCCTGGGTCGGTCCGTGGATGGGTGACCACCCATTTACATACCGGGCTTCCTCCGTGCCTCGGAAAGCACGTTAAGCCTTTGGTCCTGGCTGTCATTTGTAGATTTTTGACAGTCGTTACAGTCAGTGACCCGAAAGTCTGGCAACCACTCTTACCAGGGGGTATCGTATTATCCAGTACTAACTGGATTGTGGAGGTCAAATAGGCAGTCGCTCCATGTAAAATAATTTTTGCTCCATTTCTTATATACAAAATGTTTTAAGACTTTTACTAAAACTGTATGTAGAAAAAGAACGGTTTTATTAATTTTATTCAGTAATATTCACTAAAATATTTATCTTTGTTTTGTGGACTGAGGGACCACAGTTCAGTCGTTATATTTTTTTTTTTATCTTTAATGCTTTGTGGTCTGTTATTTAGTAAATATCTTTACAAATTCTTTGCTAAATGTCTGTATTCACAAAACCTTCTTTTTAAGATACTTTCCGAGATCTGGCTGATCGTCTGTGAGAACTGAGGGACCACACTTTATGGGTCGTAGTTTTTAATATATTTGCTTACAAATTCCCAGATTCGTTCTACAATAATTGTTTTAAGTCTACTACTAAATCCTAGGATTTTCATTTCACGAATTGCCATTGTGGTTCCTCAGTTCACACGCACATGTAAAATACTAGTATTTAGCTGCATCCGGTTAGACTGGCTGGAAGCCAACTCCAACGTAGTTGGGAAAAGGCTAGGCAGATGATGATGATTTCTTATTTGTTCTGATCAGCTGACACAGCGCAGACTGATAGATTCGGATTATTCAAGCCGAGTGTCGACCACCAACTAGTTGATCAGACAGCATGGAGGATGCAACCCGTGACACTAACAGAGGTTCTGTTAGTGTACAGCTGGTCTTTTAAACAGACCAGCTGTACACCGCACAGAGATCTTGGTATTTTAAGGGTATTATGTGGGCCGATCCCGGCGGCACTGCAATGCCGGGCCGACCCGCGACGGGAGTGGAGCGAGCCCCGAACATCCCGTCAGCTTACAAAAATCAGATTAATATACTGGTCCCTCAGTGAGGGAACTTTCAGATATTAAGCTGAAAAGAACAGATACTACACTTTGATCTTAGCCAAAAGGCCGAGAAGCGATACCGGATTTTAGAGGTGGGCGTTGAATCAACAAACTGTTTTTTTTAACGACTTTTCATTCGTCAACGAGTTAACTGTTATTCATCAATGAAATAACAGGTTGAAAATATTAGCTGTTAATTTACGTCAACATGTCTTTACACATTACTTTATTCATTTCCGAAAAAACTGAAACGTCAACACGTCTTTACTTTAAAAATCTTCTACCAATATATTTTAATTTAATAGTCCTAATATTCTTCAATAAACTGTTTACAACAAAACGTTACGTTAACTCATGGAATGGCATAACATTAATAATATTGACGCAATACGTTAACGATTGAAATTTAAAAACCTGTTAATAATTTAATAGTTTTTTCAACCTGTTGACCATTGATGATTAACAGTTAAATTACGTTAACCATAAAACCGTCAATTTTTTTTTTTTTTTTTTTTTTTTTTTTTTTTTTGATAATGGCCACTCGCAGTTTTCCAGCTCTCTACGGCTGGTTTACTACTTAACCGGACTATCCTGTGGTGACCTCAAATGAATTTAAGGCCCCCAGCCAGGGCTTACAAGCTAATTTATTCTATTAATGACCGCTCGCTAAGGGCACCCCCTGTGGGGCTCGGACCTCGGCTTAGGGCGTCATTTTGGGGAGGGCAGCAAGTAGGGACAGGCTGGGTCGTATTATTATTAATTGGGGAATTTAACGTTACTTGCTCAGCAACGCGGGCTGGCTCGTTGGGCAAGGGTCGGGTGGGGGTGTTACGGGGGCGTCGCGATGGGCCTCGGCGGCGGGGCCGGAAAACGGAACGCGGTCTGTGTTTGTTTTTCCTTAAAGTGCTGGTTTCCCTACGGCTTTCTTGAAGGAGGGTGATGGGGTCATCGGGCTCAGCTAGAGAGTGCCTGGGACGGCGAATTTTCCCTATTTTGGTGGGGACGTATCGGGCAGCCGCAACCACTAGCGGGTTGCGGTGTTTTTCGGCAGTGTCAAAGAAGCGTTTGGTAATACGCTTTATGAACTGTTTTATGGTGGGAATTTTGAGGTCGACGTGGAGTCGCTCATTCCTGACAAACCACGGAGAACCCGTGGCCTTTCGGAGAAAACGGTTTTGGAGAGTCTGCATTCTATGAGTTTGATAGGACTTGGCGTGTGCGAAGACTGGGCAGGCATAGGTCATGATGGGGCGGATGCACGCGGTGTAAATACGCAATTTGCACTTGAGTGACAATTTGCTGCGTGAGTTTATCATGGAGTGGAGCCTACCAAGAGCGAAAGCAGCACGCGAACGTACTGTCTTTATGTGCTCATTGAAATTTAGGCGTCGGTCGAGTATTACTCCTAGATATTTGGCTCGCTCTTCCCAAGGGATCGGCTTGTCAAACATGGTGATCGGACTGGGGTAGCGAGGGGGGGGTTTCTTCGGTCTAACGAAGAGGACCGCCTGGCTCTTGTCGGGATTAACCTCGATTCTCCATTTCCGGAACCAATCGCCCAGGGCGTATGCGGAGGTTTGGAGATTATGGCTGATGGCAAGCGGACTCCGGCCGGAGCAATAAATGGCCGTGTCGTCAGCGAAAAGGGCTAACTGAGTCTTCTTGTTCTTGGGGATGTCGCTGGTGAACAGCGTGAAGACGAGTGGGGATAGCACGGAGCCTTGGGGGACTCCGGCTCGAATGGTACGGGGGGAGGAAAGCGCACCTTCGATGCGATACCGAAAGGTGCGGTTCGACAGAAAGTCCCGTAAGATGAGCACGAGACGGTCAGGCACGCCGAGTTGATATAACTTGTATATCAGACCATTGTGCCAGACCTTGTCAAAAGCTTTCGCTATGTCGAAGAAGAGGGCCCCAGTCATCATACCGCGCTGGTATTTGTCGCTGATGTGCTCGACAATGCGGTGTACCTGTTGGACACAAGAGTGTTGGGTTCTAAACCCAAACTGCTCTTTAGGTATTAGGCTCTTTGCTTCGGCATAGTCTTTGAGACGCTTATAAATAAGCCTCTCGTAGATTTTGCCTAGGACATTGAGCAGACTGATGGGGCGATAACTGCCTGGGGAGGACTTGGGCTTGCCCGGTTTGGGGATACCGATGACGGTAGCTTCTTTCCACGACTGTGGGAACATGTTGTGGGACAGGGCACAGTTGAAAATAGCTGTCATTAGGACTATAAGAGGGGCAGGGAAGAGCTTAAAGACTCTATTGTTGATTCCGTCCGAGCCAGGGGCTTTTCTGGGTTTGAGATTTTTGATGATGTCCTGTACCTCTTCTGAAGTGATAGGAGGTAGGGGTTCATCAGGGTTCTCAATAGGTGGGAGAGAGGCCCTTCTTTCAACTTCAGCATCCACCTCATCGAGGTGAGCTTGGTCTACAGGTTGGGTGCTAGGAGTGCACTGGGACTCTAAACTGTCAGCCAGGCATTCTGCTTTTTCGTCGTCTTCGAAGGCGACGCTGTTATCGGGACGTTTGAGAGGGGGCAACGGGGAAATATCAGAGGCGCGTAGTTTCCTCTGTAGTTCCCAGAAGGCCTGGTGGGTCGGTTCGAGTTCGCTCAGTGTCTTTTCCCAGCGACTGTTACGCAGCTCAGCGATGCGATTACTTACTTTACGCTGTAAGCGTCGCATGAAGGCTTTGTTACTGATGCAGGGGAAAGATCTGTAAGCCCGAACGGCCGCGTTCTTCTCGGTCACTAGATCGCGCACATCGTCCGGAAGTTTCCAGCGGTGATCACTCATCGCCGGAGCCTTCCTTGAACACTCGTTCAGGACCGATTGTACGTGCTCCGTGAACGAGCCGATCGCGGCCTCGGCCTCGGCGATGGACTCGATATTCTCGGGGATTTTATCTAAGTGGGGGGACGATGTGGATTTTAGTAACTCGCTTACTTTTCCCCAGTCCGTAATAGTTATGGCAGGGGGGGGTTGAGAGGGGTCTAGTGGTCCTGATCTAGGAGCTAACTCCAGAATAACCGGCCGGTGGTCCGAGTCGAGCTCGTCTAGCGCCTCCATAGAGTGTAACCGTAGGTTAACACTCTTTAGAAGCGCCACGTCAAGTACGTCGGGACGCTGGGCTGGGTCATAGGGGTAGTGGGTGGGGTGCATCGGAGCGATGACATCGAAATTTAGGGGACTTTGCAGATCAAAAAGAATTCTGCCTCTAGTGTTAGTCGTGTGACTGTTCCAGGAGGGGTGTTTGGCGTTCAGGTCTCCCGCCAGAATGACGGAGAAAACCGTCAATGACACACGTCTACCAGATTTACAATACCCGAGGGGTGTCATTCGGCCGCGGAGAATCTTAACACCGCGATTCAGGATTGCGCGTCATATGTACAGCGCCATCTATCGAGCCGATGTGAAACTAAACGCCCGCGTCTGTCATTGTGGTTGGCATTGGCATAGAATGAATCAACGGCTAGATAAACATAGGTATAATTTGTTGTCAATCATTCGGAATTCTATAACTATTGTCAAAGGTAATCTCTATTATCTTGTTTTTAAACGACTTCAATAAAAGGAGTAGGTTCTCAATACGGTTGTATTTTTTTTTGTGTTTGTTACCTCTTATCTTCGTCATTTATGAACCGATTTGAAAAATTCTTCTTTTATCTGAAAGGATATACCTACTTCCCGATTGGTTCCATAGAAGTTTCATTAAAATCGGTTCAGTAGTTTGGTTTTTAAATCAAAATAGCTGGAAAAAATGTCATCCAAGTAAAAGAAATTGCGAAATTGATACTTGACAAAGATTTGTGTGTGATACGATAACTAAAAAGGGTAAAATAAAAACTTTTTTTGCAAAAAAATAACCGAGTTCCAAAAAAAAAAACACTAAAAAGTTAAAAATAACTTTTCTTTCGGAAGGCGGTGCTAAAAAAAGTTTATTTTTGTGTTTTTTTAATTATGATATTGAAATCACAGACTCCCATTTATTTATCACTACTTACAGGCTATCTTGGAAAGGTCAATGTGTGTAACACCTAGCCGCTAGCCATTTTTATTGGTAACTTAGATACATTACCTTTTTATATTAGAGCTCTCTTACTCTCTTCAACCAATATATATACATATAACACACCATACTGCTACAATAACATAATTATTATTATCCAAAAAACCTCAATCTACAGCTGCGGCCTGCATGCATTTTGCTCTGTTAAAATTTCAATTCTCGACGCCGATCCGATCGTTGAAAATCCAACAACTCGCTTTTATTTTCGCATGTATTTAGGTTCCGTGTAGTGTTTGTGAAAGCAGGGATAAATCTCACTACACCGACCTTTTAACCATACAATGGCTTCTCTTATCTTTCATAATAAATTCCGATGTCCATCCGTCAGTCAATAAACGCTATTAGGGACATTTTCGCCTCGTTCCTGTGACAGGGGCCTGTGAGATATGGACCATTCAACGTCCAGAATTTAAAATATGGCGCGGCCGTTCCCTATTGTAGAAAAACGCTGAGGAATGCGTTGTTCACTTTCGAAGTTTGTAAACACGATGGCCATCAAAACAGAAGAAATTTTATATTTTATTTTTTCTAAATTACATTTTTTGTAAGTTCATAAAGAGGTACTTTATTTTCGGAAGAATCTTCCCAAAAAAAGCAATTATTTCACAAAGTTCATTAACTCATGCTAATACAAATTGAAATGAGCAGTTTTCCTTTACACTCAATTTAAAACTCAAAACCCAAATAATCACATATTCCGTGCAAAAGAGAATTAAGAATTTAAATTTTCAATAGATTTGAGGAACCTCCCGCATCTCTGATATTTGAGATAAATTCCCGAGGCGCTCGTTAGATTCACACTGAAGGCGTAACGAAGCTGATTATTCCATCCATCTTTTAATGTGAAAATAATACCCTTAGCTCGACTAGATTATTCCTCTCGGAATTGTCAGGAATTCATTTTACAGATTTTCATAAAACACCTTAGTGTAAGACTAGTTTTTTCCCGCGGCTCCGGCCGTGTTGAGGTCGAACTAGCGGGATCAAAAGTCCAACGTCTTAACATAGCTCATGTGTGCAAGTACCTGTGTGTATTTCATCGAACTCCCTTCGGCCGTTAAGGCGTGAAAAGGTTACAGACAGACAGAGATACTTTCGCATTCAGAGTTGGTTATATTAGTATGATTTTTTTCTTATTATCCATTGTGTAACTGAGTTTCTGGACTTTAGTGTTTTAATAATCTTTTCTGATTATCTTCAGAGCCTTAAGCCAATTTGGTAGCTAACTTAATATTGTAAAGGTCGTTACGCAATTACCAACATAATCAGTCAAATTATAACGGTCCAACTATGTATTTGACAAATAACAACTTACTAATGTTCTTTATCGTGTGGATAGTGCTTAACCTGGTGTAAGAGTTTTTATGTCGCCCATGGGCCTCTGACTTGGCTTTACACGCCGTCGAGAAATATCTCTCAGACATGCTGGTTTCCTCACGATGTTTTCCTTCACCGAAGCAAGCGATCATTATACAATATGCATATGAATCTGAAAATCAGAGGTCTCGGGTTTGAAGTCAAGACTGACTGAATGACTTGTCAGAGCAACGGTCACACCACTAGACTGTCACTGCTTAATTAATTGCGACCATGCTTTATGCTATCCTTTTCTTTATTTTTATTTTGAGTGGGTGGAAAATAAAAAAATTAAGAACTTTGGACAAACTTCTTCTTGCTTTTTGCGGGAGTTAAGTTTTAATGAGCAAATTATACCCTTGAATACAATACTTACATCTTAGCACCATTATTTCTTTGCTTTCTCAAATAGCTCTCAAATATGAGTTCTTTTTATTGAAACAAACCTATATATTATTGTCCATCTATAAATAGACATAATCACTACATAGTATAAAACAAAGTCGTCTGTCTGTTTGTCCCTATGTATGCTTAGACCTTTAAAACTACGCAACGGATTTAGATGCAGTTTTTTTAATACAAAGAGTGATTCAAGAGAAAGGTTTATATGTATAATACATGCATATTATAGTAGAGAAAACATTAGTATCTACATTGCACCCGTGCGAAGCCGGGGCGGGTCGCTATGTTATGTATAAGGTCCAAACTCCTGCCGTATTCCAACAAATACCAACGTCCAACATCTGGTATTCCAACTATTATTGGTGCGCGTGTCTATATTACACCAGGAACATTAACTACGTGTTAGGGATTATTTGGGAAGGAATCTTTCATTCCACCAATATTAGGGACATTCCGATATAACCTACGTATACCTACATACATACATGCACAAGAAGGATGCTATAAGGGAAGCAGAGTGCTATCTAAGTATGTAAAAAAACAACTTCTGAATCTAGAGAGAGCCCGGAACATCAGATTCTTTCATCTGTAAATGTAAAAATTGCTGGACGACCAAAGTAAACCAACAGAGACTTGTAAATACTTCTCAAATTCAAGTCCCCCAGAAAGATTCAACATTGAGAATATGAAAGTCTGATATTGTCTAGTTTAAAGTCAACCTAAATAACCACGGGATAAGGGATACATAAGGAAATGTTTGGCTATTCTGTAAAACAAAAGGCATAATAATGATTAATGATTATCTCTATGTTGTGACGATAAGGAATGTCTTTCAGTCAGTGATCGCAGCAAGATGACAGATTTATGAAAACCTTACCAAAATACAATCATCTGCTTAGCCCTTTCCCAACTACATTGGGGTCGGCTTCCAGTCTAATCAGATGCAGCTGAATACTAGTATTTTACATGGAGCGACTGCCTATCTGACCTACACAACCCAGTTAGTACTGGGTAATACGATACCCCTTGGTAAGACTGGTTGTCAGACTTTCGGGTCAGTGACTACCTGTAACGACTGTGAAAGATCTACAATTGACAGCCGGGACCAACGGCTTAACGTGCTTTCCGAGGCACGGAGAAAACTAGGTATGTATGGGTGGTCACCCATCCATGGACCAACCCAGGCAAGCGCGGCTTAACCTGACGATCGACCCGAGCGGCTGTTATTATTTAGCCACGAGCTCCTCCTTATCAAAATACAATACCCATCATAAGACGACCAACCAGGCAGTTATAAATAAACCTAAATCCTCTCCTGAAAACATACATTTTATTTTCTAATAAAATGAACGTCGATAAAGGTGGTTGTCAATGGGAAATTAATTGGAAACACCTGTTCAGGTTGCCCGGTTTTTCATACTATTTGCTTTAGTTTACAATTTTCTTGTATATTGCCTTTCTTCGGGGTTTTTTTAGTATCACGCAAAATAAATACCTACTTAATTATTCTTCATTTAGAGAGTATCTTTTATGTTTTATGCTGAGCTCGTTAATCTTTATCTGGGATCGTATAGGTGGATAATACATATGGGGTGCTCCCGGCTTTCTTGACGTAATCCCTAGCCGTTAATCACAATCACGTTGAAAGGCTTTTATTCTTTACATGCGAATCCATCATCTAATATACTTCATCAATCCGAGCCTAACATTAGTGTGCTTTCGGAATTGAGTGAACCTTGCATGGATACAAATATAACAAATCGCAATAAAAGGAAACGGGACGATCACCAATTGTTTGTCAACATGTGCGAGTTCAAGGACGAAATATCGAACACACTCAAAGAGCTAAAGAAAGAGCAATCATTGTTTCGCTCAGATATTGCAACGACGCTGGTAGAAATTAGAAACCAATGCAGTAAATTTCAGGATTACGTTGATTTCTCAGTTGCCAAATATGATGAGATGCTGGCAAAAATGCAGGAATATGAAGTGGAGAGAAAGGAAAATCGGGATTATATATGTAGACTTGAAGAAAAAATCGACCACCTGGAAAAACAATCAAAACTTACTAGCCTTGAAATTAAAAATGTCCCAAAAATTGCCGATGAATCGAAGCTTGATCTGTCTAATGCAGTGAGAAATATCGGCAACGTCCTTGATACCAGCATTGTTCAGTCCGATATTAAAGATGTTTATAGAATAAACTCCAAAAGCTCCATGAATAACACGATCATAGTGGATTTTACTACCGTTATGCTGAAATCAAAACTACTTCATTCGGTCAGGACCTTCAACAAAAACAACATTAATAACAAATTAAACACAACGCACCTACGAGTTGACGGCCCCAAGGTACCTATTTATATATCTGACAACCTTCCGTCAAAAACCCGAAAAATATACTCTTTAGCAAGAGATTTCGCCGCTCAGAATAAATATAAACACTGCTGGTCAGCATATGGTAAGATCTACTTACGCAAAGAAGACGGAGCGCAGCGTGTCGTAGTAAACTCTGAAGTAGACTTAGCCAAGTTAACTCAGACCTGACTATGTAGTCATCATGTCATTATTACAAAGATTTGCATGTCCATTTTTAATTATTGTTACTATATATGTCCATTTTTACTTATAGTTATAAAACTATGCAGCATGCCTAATTGTAGCTATTTCACTGATTTTTGTTACTTAATGCTGAAATTTCTTGGTTTTTATAAAACACTTATTCACGATCACACTTTCAAACAATCACACTGGCACAAAAATTCACACAATCCTACACCGTACGCACATAAAATATTTACAAAATTTACAAATTCACGATCAAGACCTGTCCCTACAGGTGGTTCTCGCATTTTCTTCGAATACTGCTGTGACTCACATACTGCTGGAAAAATAATAATAATATTGAGAATTCTGTACTTTGTCCCCTTAGCTTTAAACCGTATCATTCGATAATTCAAATAATGTAAATGAAATGTTAGACAATTTGGATAACGTTACTTTCTCAAACGCGATAACATGTGACCCTGATGATTGTTCCAAGCTGGTGCCCTCTAACACATGTTTGACTATTTTATCCCAAAACATTCGCAGTGTAAATGCTAATTATGCGGGGCTTTTAACTCTATTACAAAGAATTGTGGTACCTAGTGACGTTATTATTCTATCAGAATGTTGGCTCTCCCGCAACCCCGTCATTCCGATTCTAGATGGATATACTTCTCATAAGTCCTCAAAAACCTTTAATCAAAATGACGGAGTAATTGTATATGTCAATAGTTTGCTAGCTAATGTGAAAGTTAAAGAACCCGTCGTATCCGAAGCGAACTGCTTGACAGTCACGGTTGGATCGGATATAGCCATAATTGCCGTGTACAGGCCCTATGCATTTAAAGATCCCTCAAAATTTTTAGAATCAATGGACAGGGTTCTCTCTGAGCTCAAATCGATTAGAAACATCGTAATTATGGGAGACATAAATATTGACATTTCCCGCAATAATAAAGATGCATACTCACTTGACTATCTGGATTTACTAGGTCACCATGGACTTTTCCCGGGACATGCGTTGAAAACACATGGATCTACATGTCTTGATCACGCCAATATAAAGACTTCTTTCTCTAGCACAGTCATGGTGGTAGAATCCACTGTCACAGATCACTTTGCAGTTTTACTCTCCTTGGCACCAAATAGAATCAAAGTTCTAAACTCACGCCACATCACAAAAGTAAATGAGGATGAGCTTGCAAATGACATTAGCAACATAAGTTTTGATGCCGTCTATGCAACAAAAGATCCCAATCTGGCTACTCAATATTTAATAGAACCACTTCTCCTAGCTATATCTAAGAACACTAAAACTCTTTCAACTTCACGTAGACGCAGGCCGATTAAACCCTGGATTACTCAAGGACTACTTAAATGTATGCGCCACAGAGACAATTTGTACAAAAAGCTTAGAACAGATCCAACAAATGAAGTCCTCGTGGTGTCCTACAGAAGGTATCGTAATTTTTGCACAAATCTGCTACGAAAAGCAAAAAGAGATTACGAGAGACTAGAATTTGAAAAAGCAGGTAGAAATTCTAAGCAGCTATGGCGTGTTATTAAAAGTGTATCAAACTTGGGAAAACTGAAGTCTTCAGCTCATGATCTCATAACGAATAATCACGATAAGCAGGACGCTATTAATCAAATTAATGATTATTTCGCAAATGTAGGGAGACGTCTAGCTGATAAAATACATAGAGACCCTCAATCTATTTCTCTACCCGATCCCCAGAAAGAGTCTTTTGTACTGCTTAAGACAAATGAGCAAGAGGTGGAACGCTTGATTCTATCACTCAAGAGTGAATGTGCGGTTGGCTGGGACGGTATTTCTTCTAGTTTTCTAAAACGACATAGAAACGTTATTGTGCCTCCGCTGACACATGTTTGCAACCTGTGCCTTGACTCTGGTGTCTTCCCTAACTGGTTCAAAAAGGCAATTCTTCACCCTATTTTTAAATCTGGAGATCGTGATTGTGTCGAAAACTATAGGCCCATATCAGTTCTGCCTGCGATGTCTAAGATACTGGAAAAGACCATAAATACAAGGCTGGTTGCATATTTAGAGGCACGTAATCTTTTGTCGATTAACCAATTTGGCTTTCGAAAAAATCTATCCACTGCTGATGCTGTCCACAAACTGGTTAATCACATAGCTCAGAAACTTGACAACGGTAAGAAATGTGTTGCATTGTTCCTGGATCTCGCGAAGGCATTCGATACGGTCTCGATTCCCATCTTAATATCTAAGCTCGAATGCCTGGGTATACGAGGTACCCAGCTATCCCTGTTTCGGAGCTATCTCACAAATAGAACACAGAGTGCCAAAATAGGAACTTACTCCAGCTCTGATCTAAATATAGCTTTTGGTGTCCCACAGGGCAGTATTCTTGGCCCCACTTTATTTTTAATTTACATGAATGATCTGTGTTGCCTCGGCCTAGAAAGCGGTACAATATTTTCCTATGCGGACGATACAGCACTTGTTTTTGCGTCGGACAACTGGGAAGAGGCATATCGCCTTGCTCAGAAGGGTTTCGATACAGTCAGTGAATGGCTTAAGAACAATTTGCTTACCCTTAACATATCGAAAACTAAAATAATAAATTTTTCGATTCGAAATACCAATATGCCAGTTACAAGCTCACTAAACGTTACTGCCCAGTTGACACTATCAAATGGTAGTAGCGACAGCAGTGGAACCCAAGATCGCTATAACATTGAACGAGTCACCTCGATAAGGTATCTTGGTATAGTGATTGACTGCAACCTTACGTTCAAAGAGTACATAATACACCTATCAAATAGAGTGCGCAAGCTGATGTACATTTTTAAACAACTACGAAATTCAGCTGATACTGTTGTCATGAAAATGACATATCAGGCACTGTGTCAATCAATTTTGGCCTATTGTATCTCTTCCTGGGGCGGGGCAGCCAAATCACACTTTATTCAGATTGAACGTGCGCAGAGAGCGGTTCTTAAGGTGTGCTGTTTCAAGCCAAGACTTTATCCCACCGTCAAGCTCTATGAATACTGTCAAGTCCTTACGGTTAGGCAGTTGTTTGTACTGACCACTGCTATTAAGCAACACTCTATTTCCAATTATTCACAGCAAACAAATCGCCGTAACCGTATAGTGGCCTTGGCTACTCCTCTTAAAACTTCTTTTAGTCGAAGATTTTTTGTTTTCCTTGGACCCTATCTATACAATAAATTAAACCAAATTCTTTCGCTACACCCATTGAACAAACATAATTTTAAAATCACTTTACATGCCTGGCTAAAAAACCAAACGTATACTGCCACAGAAGCTCTTTTTAACGTATTAGTCTAATCAGATTCATCCACTAACACTCTCTCCAACACACACGCGCACACACACACACACACACGCACACAATACACACATACACACACACAAGCACGCACGCACACACACACACACACACACGCACACACACAGACCTACATTCATAAAAACCTCTCAACATATTTTAATTTTATTTTTTTATTTTTTTAACCGTATTTATATTACTACAATACTCTCTTGTGTCTTCTTATATTTAAGCTCACTAGTTGTTTTAAATTTTGTTATCTGCTGAGATACCAGATGTAAGCTATAAAATGTGTGTAACTTTAAACTGTAGGGGACCTGGTGACCTGTATTACAGGTGTTACTACCTACCACAGGCACCAGCGATCCACAACCAAAAATCGTACTGCTTGTGTGTAAATATTGTTTGTATATTTTTGGCTTGTGGTGAGAAATAAACACTTTTTATTTATTTATTTATTTATTTACCATACCGGGTGAAAACGGAAACCACATACTCAGTACGACATTATGAACTAACCACAGATTGAACTAACTAGCCCACATAGAAATTATTCATCAGTAATTTAAAAAATATCTGCTGTTCCATAAATTTTGACCATGTAGGGATTGCACATTTGTGGGAAACACCTGATTTAAAAAAAAAAAAAACCGGTCAAGTGCGAGTTGGACTCGCGCACCGAGGGTTCCGTACAAACCTGTGGGTATATAACTTTTTTTTATATGACGAAACTAAAAATTTACGGTTTTCGTAATTTTTCCTATATCTGTACTATAAGACGTGACTTCGTACAAAATTTCAAGATTCTAAGTTCACGGGAAGTACCCTGTAGGTTTTGATTCCCGTGCGAGTTTCGAAAATTTGCGGAAATTTGCGGCCTAAGTGGCTGTATCTTTTGATTGCGTTGACTTAGAAGGTTGATTTTTCTACAGCTTCCAGGGACAGTAGAACTAAGTATCATATAGAAATTTCAGTTTGATACCTCCACGCGTTCCTGAGAAAAACGGTCTTGACAGACGGACGGACGGACGGACGGACGGACGGACGGACGGACGGACAACAAAGTGATCTTATAAGGGTTCCGTTTTTTCCTTTTGAGGTACGGAACCCTAAAAAACATGTTTTGTGTAGTCATGGTCTATATTTAAATCTTCCACAGTAAATGTGTTAATAGCGAAGAGCTTCCACCACCTGCTTCAAACGCTGTCATTGAACTGCTGGATCAGTTATTGTGAGGAGGCGCCTCACTTTGGATCCCTAATCACAATGTTATGCAATTTTTTCTCTTTATTTTAAAAAATGCGCTAACGTCGTTTTCTTTCTCCTCCATTGACGGACCGACGTAGTTTTGGCACAAAAATATTAATTCATGGGCCGGAAAGTGGTATAGGCATAGATATAAGACATGGACATAGGCGAATAGCCGTAACCTAAATAAAAAATATTTTTATAAATAGAAGGACGGAATTCGTCACAACATTTTTACTTTTTGTTTGCATATCATTACACTACGGGTAGTCGGGTACGGCTATATTTATTCAGCCCTCGAGATATCGTGTTGGTACTTAGCGCACTAATGAGTCCTACTACACTCTTGTCCACTGAATAAAACTCGGATTAAGTACGGTCAGCAGAAAAGTTTTCATATAATTTTTTTTATATGTGAGTACTTTTTTGGTTATTTCAGAATGGTTATGTACTTTATGATATTGGCAAACGGAAATAGATTGTTTTGACACAGTTCGTTCTAACTTAACTTAAATGAGTTATTAGTTTAGAATATTCTAAACATTTTTTGTTATGCTGCACCTACTATGTTTACTCTCTGCATCACCCTAAGGTAGACTGGTAGCAAATGCCCAAGGCATTAAGTCCGCCTTTGTACAGTGTTTTTTTTTATACTTTTAATAAATAAATAAACAGTTTATCTTACCAGTTTGAAGCACAATGAAAGATGTCAAAATCCCATCTAGCTATGATTTGGACTTGATGACTTTTAGTAATTGGAGAGGCATCAAATGAACAAGACGATTTGGTAAAGCAGTCTTATTTAGCCTTCATCTAGTACCCACAGTAGGCGGAGCTGGAAATTTTACATTTTACTGACATCATTATCAATAACATCACCTTTTGACAAGTCAGTGATATTAGTTTTCATTATTTTTAAACACCCTTTTTGCACTCCGTACACTTCATTCAGTATACACCATTACGATCCCATGTCACACATCCAACTAAAATAAATAGTAGACGTCTATAATCTACTGACATAATATTGGCGACGAGTTCTGTATGCCATTATCGAGTTTATACTAACCTAAGTTAAGGTTATGTTCTGAATAATTATGATTACTGGGTTTGAATCAATTGTCTTAGTGACGTCTTTGATCATCGAATTGGTCGTCTTGATTTGATTTTTTGATGTCAAACTAAAAATCACTAATAGTTCATCTGCAGAGAGAAGAGGCAAGCCCAGTTTGTTAGAGATTTGATCCTTATTTTTGGCCCTATCGATTGATGCCATAAAAGTACAGTGTTATTTTTTCGGATTTTAGCTGGTTCGACTCCCGAGTGTGGCAAGCGAATTTTCGAAAATCTTTAAAGGCAGATTTGTTTCTTTTAAAAAATAAAGGATTGTTTCCTTTGAATAAAATTTGCTAACTCCAGTATTTAGAGTAGTTTTCCTCCAGGTGACGTTGAAAAATTCCACTTTTCAAGTCTAAATGGTTGAATGGTTTTCGATATAGGTAGACAATCACCTGGATTCTTAGGATAGGATTCTTGTTGTCCCAGTATTATGTTCCAATACAATTATTTCTAAACTTCACGCGGGTGAAGCCACGGGTGATACCTACTTTTCCAAATAAATCTCATATTTTTGCGCACCTTACTTGCGTCCGCTCATTAGTGTTAACTAAATACGACGCCGTCATTGTGTCACTCCCGCTGAATTACCCTCCACGTAACGTGACACTCACGTCACGTAGTGTGCCACTCACGTCTGTCAGGCCACGTGTTTCGTAATTGCGTCACAATCTAATAATGTTTGTGCAGATTAAAATGAAATTTTTATGTTAGTTATGGCGGAAGGCACAGCATTACATCATAACATTACGCCTGCAATCCCCAAAGACTTATTCAGATGTGTACCTAATATTTCACAAGTTATGTCCCATGTAAGCCTATATTGCCATCAACCGTGCACAAATCCAGACTCCGTGGCTGCTACTGAGAAATTCCTGATGGACAAAACACAATAATACTTTTGACCGACCTGGAAATCGAGCCCAGGACCTCGTGCTCAGCCGTCGCGCTTGCGGCCACTGGACAAATGAGGCAGTCGAAAGGCACTGCCTCATTGAACTACTGGGAACCATTTTTTTAAAGAGTCGACCAACTTGTTGTGTGTCTTACCTAACGTTAAATTACGAAGAAAACCGCAACCTCATACCGCTCTGGCAAAGCCGCCAATCGCAACGCAAAATGTCTACATATTCCGCGGAAAATAACATCTATGGTAGGTCGAATCCTGATTTTTGCAAATGATTTAATACAAACTTGACGCAGACCAAGTTGCGGGCATAACATCATACATAGCATCACGCCTGTAATATCCGATGGGTTCGGCACAGGTGTACTTAATAGTACATACATTTCGCCAGTTATGTTTTAAGTCTCATGTAATTGTGGGCGAGTCTATTGCCAACAACCGGGCACAAATCCAGACTCCGTGGCTGCTACTGAGGAATTCTTGCCAGAACACCCCAATAACACTTTGCCCGACCTGGGAATCGAACCCAGGATCATGCTCACGAATCGCGCTTGTAACAATTCGACCAACGAGGTGAGCATTAAACTAATATTGCTTTCTGTAACTCTAGAGCACCGTCGTAGAGCTTCGTCTTAAACGATTTTAAGACTTATTTTTACTACAAATAGAGTTTTAATTCGGTCGGGGTTTGGTGGCACATTTTTGTGCCAGCGGCGCTCTAGCACCTTCTCAGATCTGTCGACGCGGCCATTCGAAGCCGCGTTCATTCAAAGCTTTTAAATTATTACCCTTTCAAACTTTTACTGGAAAATTTGTTAAAGTTCACGAGCGAGCACAACACCCACGTCTACCTCGCCATGTTCCCTGACACGATAGATTAGAAGAGATATTTCACGTCAATTAAAACATTTTGTTGAAAGGATTAAGTCTGATGAAAAGGTGTTATTAAATGTCAGGGGATAATTAGATGAGCGCGGCTACGTGGGCGGGCTTACGGGCCTGCCTGTATTTATAAAGGTTTCATTACATCACGGCTGTAATTCTCGAAGGGTTGGGCAGAGGTGTACCTTATAGTACACTCAAATTTTGCTAGTTTCTTTAAGTCTTTTGTAATAGATGGCGAGACTCTTTTCTGAGAAATTCTTGATCGAAAAATCCAATAACATTTTGCCCGACCTGTGAATTGAACTCAAGACCTCGAAGTCATGATCGGCAGTAACGTTTATTTATTTATTTGGTACACCAACAGCATTACGTACTAAACATTTTTAGGAGACAATAAAAAAAAAATATAAAGGAACTGGTATGTATGCCTATTACAGGTATACGCAGCATTCGCCATAGTGACAACAACATAAAGTTCTCTAATCCTATTACTAATATACATCTTACAATGTGAATATTATGTATTATGAATGAGATATCTAAAGATTTTTATTTTCAGTTGTGTTGTGTTTTACGACCACTATACATAACGAGGCAGCTAAAAAGGCTAATGTGTATATTATAAGGTGCTTATGTATCAAAGCTGATATTATGCACATACAGTGCGTATAAGCGAGTCTAATCTTCTAGACACAATGATCCATCACTTACTGTACGTGTAGAACTAATCCATTCACTGCTACAGTGCTCGATCTCCGGCCACGTTCATTTATCCATTACGAGTCCACTATCGCTCTTCCATGCCTTTTAAACACCTTCGGTATTACCTACGGCCTAAGTATTGCGACTTTAATTTAGGTAAGTCCGTATTCCAAAAAGATACAAACAAACTTCAGCCTTTTTCTCATGGGAGAAGGTAGTAAATACAGAACACTGTTCTGCTTTCAGAATTATGTTCTCAAATAATTCTTGATTCAAAATAGATTTGAGGTTTGGTCCTCAAACCTAGAGATTCATGACTGAGCAGCGTTCTCGTTCTATTAAAAACTTTCCTAGCAAAACCACCTCCAGTAAAAAAACGTTTAAAGTACAGGATCCCACTTTACTGTGGCAAGGTTTTTTTTTATGAGACAAGCTCGCCACACTATTCCCAAATCAATGCAACTCCTGAAAGCCAGAATCAACAGTGGCCACCAGAAAAGCGCCGAGACAGTGAAGCTCGACGAACTCCCAGAGAAACAATTTAACTGTCTTGGATCCCGCAACGAAAGTAATCAGAAAAGAATTGCGGAGGAGTAGGAAAAACACAATTTCCTTATCCCTTCATATCAGCAGGAGACATAACAAAACAACAAAGGCACAAAGGGACGTTCACAACTGGTATAAGCCCAGTTTTCTAGTACCACGGAGAAATATTATAAAGAGCAAATATTGGCAAGGAGTACAACTTACAACTCCTTTTACACTTAGGTACCTACTTATCTACATCTGAAAGTTACAAAAAATATAACCTAGTAGGTAATGCGGATCCCCATATTTAACTTCGTTGATCAGTATGTAAATAAAATAATACAAATCTGAGTCGTCAGAAGTTTGTGGGAGCTTCAATTTTCCGCGAATTTGCGGGAGCAAAACTTATTGGAGCGTTATACGTGTTCCCACACGTAAGGATAACGCTCCAATACGTTATCGAAGGTTGTCTCACTAATATTGTGTGAGTTTACCGAGTTTTACCTTGAAGACATTTTCGCTAAAACTCCGATGAGACAGGCTTTGGTGATACGTTTACGAACAAAAAACCTAAATATTTCGCTTATATTTCTTAAACTAAGCACATTGTATAGAATTAATTTATTATTGTAGTTGTCAACTTTTTATTCAAGATAACAGCTCATTTAAGTTTTGAAAACCACGGATAATCGCTTGGTTTCACAGCGCTTCGATAGATGGCGCTGTACATATGACGCGCAATCCTGAATCGCGGTGTTAAGATTCTCCGCGGCCGAATGACACCCCTCGGGTATTGTAAGTCAGATATCGCTTCTCGGCCTTTTGGCTAAGATCAAAGTGTAGTATCTGTTCTTTTCAGCTTAATATCTGAAAGTTCCCTCACTGAGGGACCAGTATATTAATCTGATTTTTGTAAGCTGACGGGATGTTCGGGGCTCGCTCCACTCCCGTCGCGGGTCGGCCCGGCATTGCAGTGCCGCCGGGATCGGCCCACATAATACCTTGTGCATAATTATCAAGATTTAAAAGATATACTCAGTCTGACACTCTGACTGAGTCGTGTCAGCAGATGAGCAGACTAGAACGGTGCGTAGCGCACGTTTAAAACTGCCAATCAACAGTGAGTTACTAAATGCAATAACATTTATTCATATAACTAGCTTTGTTGTAATTTAAGTAATAATTATCCTATTCTTCGTTTTAATGCGAAAAACTTACAACAGTACTTTATAAAATATGCGTATGTTATGCCGTTATAATATTCAAGAGAAAATACAGGTGAATTTCAAAGGATAAAGATAGACAGCAGACAGAACTACGTCGCTGGCGCGAGATAGTACAGTTACTGGCGCGAGTAACTCGCTCTTTGTTGTTGAAACTGAATATTGTACGATTTGTGGTAGTATCATGATTGTTATTGATCAAAGGTTTGATGTTCTACGAATTAGCTTAGATAGAAGATAGTACGAACAAAGGTCATTATCCTTTCACTAGCAGTCGGCAACAACTCAATGAATGCCTTAAAATGCACTGTTGCATTTTCAACACTGACTCAAGTATAAAACGAAACGTTATTAGGGCCTTAAATTCATTTGAGGTCACCACAGGAATAGTCCGGTTAATCAGTAAACCAACGTCAGCGAGTTGGGAAGCTGCGAGTGGCCATATCAAAAAAATAAAATAAAAAAATGGCACAATAACTTTAAATTGAAATAAAACAGTTTTTTTTTTATATCCATGAAATTGGCTTCTTCTACTGATTTCCTTTTTCTTCTAGCGAAATGGACAATTCTGTTGTTTGACTCATTTAGTTCTTGGAGGACGGGCAGGAGCGAAGATGCAGCATACTTGTGACACACTTCATACACTGTGTTACTGTGTGAGATGGGTCGATGACACCCTATTTGGCTACATAGGATTATTTCATTTGTAGCGGCCAACTCTAACCCGAAATGGGTGCTTGTTCGTAGATAAATCTGCCCTGAGATAAATTCAGGCTGTTACTTTTATTTTAACGACACTAAGACAAGACAATGTATTCAAAACCACCAATAATATTAAGGACATAACCATAACGTCATAATATATAACCAAAACATCATAATACATATAACGTCACAATAACACCATAATCAAGTTTATATACTAAAATAAACTTGATAATGGCATACAGAACTCGTCGCCAATATTATGTCAGTAGATTGTAGGCGTCTACTATTGATTTTGGTTGGATGTGTGGCATGGGATCGTAATGAGGGCATGCCGTATACTGAATGAAGTGTACGGAGTCCAAAAAGAGAGTTTAAAAAGAATAACATGACATAAATGAGTAATTAAAGATGTTATGATTTCTTTCACGGAGTCGGTGACGAGCTGTTCTTGACGACGACCAGACCACTCTGCCTTCAGCTCGGCTCAGGGCGGTGGTGGTGGAACATCCGTGTCGCCTTTCCCCACTACAATCAGTTTTTCTAAGTTTGGTGACGTTTCCACCACAGCAATTTGGAGAACCCAGTTATACTGGCCAAAGAACGTAGAAAACTACAAATGGTTTTTAAAATCAGAAAACCGGAGGAACATGTTGAACTACACATTCTATTTCGCTTTATGGAAATATTTTAAGGATTTCTGTTCATACGAATTTGTCATTTCCTCTCTTGTGTTTGTGTCTCAAACTGGTAAAAATGTTGGAACGATATAAACTTAGAGCCTACACAGTACAGTAGGCAATTTAAGAATCCCTACGACTCTTGTTTTGATAATCTAAAAATAAACATATCTGAAATAACCAAAAAAGGATTTTCATATGAAAACTTTTCTGCTGACCGTACTTAATCCGAGTTCTATTCAGTGGACAAGAGTGTAGTAGGACTCATTAGTGCGCTAAGTACCAACACGATATCTCGGGGGCTGAATAAATATAGCCGGCGGGGCTGGTAGGGACCCGTAGTGTTATATGCAAACAGAAAGTAAAAATCCCATGACGAATTCGGCCCTAAATATAATTCTCTAGCTTATACCCACGGGTTCGCTCGTGTGTTTTCAGACATAAAGAACAAGTAGCCTTTATTATTCTGTGGATCATTATTAGCAAGTTGTATCGTTACTGCGCAAAAAACGTCTACCAAAGACGTGGTATACGTGGTATAGAGTGAAAAACCTCCTCACAATGCGTACTGTATCCACAAGATGCAATCGCTTTAAAAGCGTTTGGTTTTTTACGACTTTTAACATATTTCAATCAATATATTTTTGATGCCCTCTAGCCTTCTGTATCTCATACACACATGTGGCCACTACAATATCTCCTGGATAGTTGATTGGCTAGTCTCCATTGACCCAGCGGTTTAATAACAAAAGGTGTTGATGGAAACTCTTCGCTACCAGCCTTTTTACTGACAGGAATAGATGTTAGATTATAATTAAGTGGAAAAACCGTTGTAAAAAAAAAACCTTTCATCGCCCGTGAGTGTGATTAACGGCTAGGGATTACGCCAAGAAAGCCAGGAGCAACTCCGAGGTGAAAGAAGAATAATTAATTATTAGCATGACACTACGAAAGTACTAAAGAAAGGTAATATATACAAGAAAATTGGAAACTATACCAAAATAGTAGCAACATCGTGTAGCCCGAGCAGGTGCTTCAAATGAATTGCCCGTTGAAAACAATCTTTTATCGAGGTTCAATTTATTAACAAACAGTATGCATGTTTTCAGCAAGAATTTTGGTCTTGTAGCAAGCGCTACTTCCTTCTGGGCATGTTTGTTCCTGGGTTCGATTTCAAGGTCGGAATAAGTGGTATTGGGTTTTTTTCATTAGGGATCTCTCAGTAGCAGCCAGGAGTCTGGATTTGTGCCCGATTGTTGGCAATAGGCTCACACATACACATACACCTAACCTGGTGTCAGAGTTTTTATGCCGCCCATGGGCCTCTGACTTGGCTTTACATATCGCCGAGAAATAACTCTCAGGCCTGCTGGTTTCCTCACGATGTTTTCCTTGACCGAAGCAAGTGATAATAATTATACAATACGCACTTGATTCCGAAAAATCAGAGGTGCGTGTCTTGGGTTCGAACTCGAGTTCGGGGATGATAGGCATAGTGTTAAAACTCATTGGTTTTAACACGTTCAGACCGGCGTGTACCACCGGTGGAGCACGGAGTATTTGCTGACACGGCGAGGTGTACCACCGGTGGCCACGTCACACTATACTTTCAATATATTAGAATAATAAATTCGCGCCGCTTTGAGAGAAAGTGTTGTATTTACCGTCCGGCGTCCCCGCCTAGTAAAATTGTCATTTTTTCATAGTTCAGGAGGTGGATATTATTTAGAAAAGTAAGCAAAAATCAATGTTGAAAAATTGTATTTTGGTTCATGGGGCGGTGATGTACCACCGGTGGCCATATCAAGATTTGCGCCGTAGGATACCAAGTACCTACTCATGAGGTGCCGGTCTGAACGTGTTAAAAATAATCGGCTGGTGTTGTTTCATATTCTGTGCGTAACATCAATTAAGAAAACTGTTGCATAAATACGGACCCCATTTCGTGGCTGTGCATTTTTACATACCAAACTGTTGACACATTTTGTGCCGCCGGAACGACCAGTTTTGTACAGAAATGATACAAATAAAGTTTTTCAGCCAGTTATGAATGTTCGTCTAATGTGACACGACGAATAAAATACAAATGATTAGACGAGTATTATGCCGAGATCCATAAACGCTAGTTCGCACTTACTTTGGTTAGGCGTTATTACTGTCCTTTCAAAGGGTAGCCGATGCCACATATTATATTTTTTTTTTACTTTTTCTTCGTCGTTTTTGCTGGCAGAAGGTAATTTTTTCCTATTTTCACCAATTTTTTTTTTCAAAATAAAGCTGAATATTATAAAGACTTGCCATGATTGTATTAAAATAATAAAGCCCCTTTATACGACCAGAAATGCACCATAGCCACTTCCCAAAAACAAAACATAAAATCGCATTTCCCGGCGAAATCTGAAGCGAATAATAGGTAACTAGAACTCAACCCTGTAATTAAATGAAACTCAATTACAAATCAATTACAAAGAAGGTTCAACGAGGTCAGTTGCTGATGGCCGGACTCCAGGACTCATTGAAGAGTTTAAAAAAGGTAGATGAGCTTTTTCCAATGAGGAAATGTTCCTAATTGAACAAATGAGGAAAAAAACCCGCTTTCCAATATACATGTACTAGCTGTAGTCTGCGACTTTGACTGCGTGTATTTTGTTTTTTGATATTTTTTCTTGGGATAATATCCAGGGTGGAAAATAAGTGTATATTATGACCTTGTCCTACTCGTCCAAATCACAGTGATTGGTTCAATGGTTTAGGCGTCAAAAATGGATAGAAGTTACTTTATCAATAATAGTGTGGTGGAAGTATTTCTTAGTCTTAGCTTTCCGTCCTCGTCTTTCTTTTAGGTGAAACTTTTGATCTTCAAATTTTTTTCACACAACATTTGTATTTTGTAGTGCCAAGTGCCAAGTCCTTCTTAGGAAAAAGAACTTACAACATCCAAACAGTGTTTCTAAAAAGTAATTCCAATTCCCATGTGTTGTTGTCTGCTAGTAAAAATAACGCTATTAACCTATTTCCACAAGCAAGCGTACCTGCGCAAAGTTGCCATTACGATTAATAAAATGTATTTTACTTTTGTTTCGCAGCTAGCTTCACTAGCTGTTCGACTAATAGGATGTTAAACAGAACAACGGATTATACACCAGGTATCGAACAAAGCGACCCAAACTTCTAGCATTCAGTACCTAAGTCTAGCTTAGAGGTACTTGTAAAAGATACTGTTTTTCCATTACGAACAAGTTGGAACAGATCAGTACCGGTCGGGGCGGGGAAAATAATATGAAAAATGTGGGTGATGCTCTCCCTCCCCGGGTTCCAAGTTCAACAAAATGATTTTTCAGACATTCATTCCCAACGTCCCCAAAATGTCAAATTAAATCAATGTCATATTTTCAACAGACTTCAAAAAAAGGAGGTGGTTATGTATTCGACCAGCATATTTTTTTTGTTCATTTATGTACACCGATTTGTCACCGACTTCCGAAAGTAAAGTTATTTTTCACTTTTCAGTGTTTTTTTTTTGGAAGTCGGTAATTTTTTTTTGATGTAATGTTTTTATAAACAACTAGCTGTACCGATTATGCGTTGTAATTGCAATGCACCTGCACTACCTAGTACTACTTCCTTGCATGTTTTACTACTCGACCCACCTACCTACCTACCTAACTCCCCTACCCACTTACCTATCCTTTAGAAACCTTCCCTGGCGTATGTAGAACAACTGTGCAAAATTTCATCACAACCGGTTCAGTGGTTTAGTCTATAGATTTCGAACAGACAAACAGACATTGGTTTTTAGTTATGTAAATGCACTCAGCGTATCATCAGTCGTGAACTCCCGAACTCCAGTGCCTTACTGCGAACATGCAGAACTTTATTACTCATCTGCGAATTTAAATGCTGCCCCGAGAATTCAAAGTTTGTTAGTTGGAGCGAGGCTAGATGAAATGTAAAGTTGAGCGCAGTTTCGTGGCACGAGCCGCGAGGTAGTGGAGCTCTTCTTATTGACTTGGATTCAGACTGATTTTTTGTATAGGCTTAGTTGTACTTTTACACTGACAGCCTTATTGGTCCTGGGTTCGATTCCCAGGCTGGGCAAAGTGTAATTGGGTTTTCCATTAGGAAATTCTTAGCAGCAGCCACGGAGTTTGGACTTTGACCCGGTTGATGGCAATAGACTCGCCTCTTATTACATGGGACTTAAACATAACTGGCGAAATGTGGGTGTTCATTTAGGTTACACCTCTGCCTAACCCTTCGGGGATTACAGGCGTAGTTAAGGAGACAGCATAGTAGCCTATAGCCTACATTAAAATGTGTAACATCATCATCTGCCAGCCTTTCTCAACTATATTGAGGTCGGCTTCCAGTCTAACTGGATGCCGCTGAATACTATATGGAGCGAGTGTAACCTCATATAAGGTTCATTTTGGTAACTGGTGAAGTATCCCATCCGAAAACGTATTGTGTTGCAACCTTACGTAGATTGTACGAGGTATGACCAAAGGAAATGATAACAGCAAATATAATTACGTAATGTAAAACTGTTTCTACGAGTAGAGTTTTAGGTCAAATATCCAAGCTTTATAGAAATTAACTACGACCATAAAACGAATATTTTGCTGAATAAACATGATTTTAATAATCTCCTTGCCATTGCAAGGAGATAAGAAAGTTTCGTATCTGCCATCTTTTTGCGATCATTGACTGAGTCACGTCGCGTCCTATTCCTTATCATCACAAAATTGGGCTTAACTTTATAATTATAATGTCTTGGCTTAAACAGGATAACTAATTAATTTATCTGCTGCATTCCCTATAGGACGGATCCCTTTGGTAGACTTAAAAGTTGAAAAAAAATCCAGCCAGAAAGTGACAGCGCTAGACAGCTGTCTAGCGCCATCTCTTACCCACTCACGGAATAGTACTACAACATTCCTGCACTAACAGATCATGGTACGAATGCATTTAACCCTAATCTCTTCAAAGTTAGAGTAAACAGGCTTCTTCTCGGTAAGCTCGCTCCATCGTCAACTCAGTTTCTGTCACCTCTGAACTAGACTAGAGTCAAGAGCAAACCTATCTTAAATTAAAAAAAAAATGGTAACCTACCAGGTCTTTGGCTATTTGTGACCAATTTGGGCCCGCTGTATGTGATGTCGTCCTGCCATCTCGTATTCCTCTGTAGCGTTCCCCTTTTGGGCCGTTCCATGAAGTATTTTTTTAGTCTCATCTTGTAGTCGCGCTACATGCGCTGCCCATTTCCATTTAAGTCTTACAATAACATAACATAACGCTCTGCCTCCCCCATAGGACTCACTTCGTAGGTATACGTAGGTTATATCGGAATGTTCCTAATATTGGTGGAATGAAAGATTCCTCCCGCGCACCAATAATAGTTGGAATACCAGGTGTTGGACGTTGGTATTTGTTGGTATATGGCAGGAGTTTGGACCATATACATAATATCACGCAGATATTTCCCCGATAGATACAAATAGTAATGTGTTTCAATAAACAGATCTTATATTTGGCAGCTATTTGAGAATACAATGAGTAAAGAACGCTAAAATTAAAATCAAGCAAGAAAAGATTTGTCCTAAGTTGAATTGCTTGAAGTTCATCCAAGAAAGAATAGGAAAGGGTAGCATGGTCAATGTAGTCATGGATGTAGACGTTTACATCATAGATATTAAAAATATGCTTATTATTATTAATTTTTTTACATCGTGAGGAAACCTGGACTTACAATTAATATAAATCTTAAATCGCCAACCTGTCTTGAGCAAACGTGGTGATCAATGCTCGTGCCTTCTGTGTATGAGAAGAGGCCTTTGCCCAGCAGTGGGACAGTTACAGGCTGGTATTATTTTTTATATATTGCTATGGTTTACATTGATATCCAATTTGTTACGTTGGTAATTGCGTAACGAGGTGAATCGAAAATCGAAGAGCCTTTCAATATTTTAATACCTATAGCTACCAATCTGGCTTCAGGCTCTGACGATAATAATAAAAAAAACACTAAAGTCCAGACACTAAGTTACACAATAGATAATAAGAAAAATTCATACTAATATTATCAATGCTGAAGTAGTTGCTTGTCACGGCTGAAGGGATGTTGATGAAATTTGGCACACAGTTAGACCATGAGCTAGTAAGACGTTGGACTTTTCATCCCGGTAGTTCGTTCCCGTGAGATAATTTCGGCCTCAACACGGGCGAAGCCGCGGAAAAAAGCTAGTCTTACACAAAGCTTTTATAGAAAAATCTCTAAAATGAATTCCTGACTTAATAACGATTCCGCGAGGAATAATCTAGTCGAGCTAAGGGTATTATTTTCAATTTAAAAGATAGATGGAATAATCAGCTTCGTTACGCCTTCAGTGTGAATCTAACGACCGCCTCGGGAATTTATCTCAAATATCAGAGATGCGGGAGGTTCCTGAAATCTGTTCAGAATTTAAATTATAATGTGCCCTTTTGGTTGGCATAAGTGAATATTCGGGTTATAAGTTTTAAATTAACTGTAAACTGAAAGCTGTTCAAACCGAATTGTACCCTTTTATGATAAGTTGATGACCTTTATAAAATAATTGCGTTTCCAGTGAAGATGTTTCCGAAGATAATATTCTTTTCTGAATTTGTAGAAAATATAATTTGGCGAAATGTGGGTGTACTATTAGGTACACCTCTGCCTTATCCTTCGGGCATAACAGGTGTGATGATGTAATTTACTAACCTTGACTCATAGAAACATTGTTTCCAAAGACTGCTTTAACTTGATTTCACTTCTCTTACAGTTTCTAAGATTGCCACTGACTTAACTTAAAAAAACCCTCGAAAGCTGGTCACTTAAAGATCCTTGTCAGTTCCTCAAAACAGGCGGAAACCTTTTTAAACTTCCTCAGATATACATATGTATGCTGACAACGCATTCCTCAGCGTTTTTCTACAATAGGGAACGGCCGCGCCATATTTTAAATTCTGGACGTTGAATGGCCCATATCTCACAGGCCCCTGTCACAGGAACGAGGCGAAAATGTCCCTAATAGCGTTTATTGACTGACGGATGGACATCGGAATTTATTATGAAAGATAAGAGAAGCCATTGTATAGTTAAAAGGTCGGTGTAGTGAGATTTATCCCTGCTTTCACAAACACTACACGGAACCTAAATATATCTGAAATTAAAAGCGCTTTGTCGGATTTCAACGCTCGGACCAGCGTCGAGGGTTGAAATTTTACAGAGCAATATTTAGGGAGCATTTGCTATTGCATCTTGACCGCCGAGGGGCATTGAGGTTGGTAGAATGATAATTATGCAAAATACGCGCTTTGGACGTGGAGTTGCCGACACCAGCCCGTTATACAATATAATATTGTAATAGTATCGCCAACTAAGTACATACATTTTAGTTGAAGAGAGTTAGAGAGCTCTAATACAAAAAGGTAATGTATCTAAGTTACCAACAAAGATGGCTAGCGGCTAGCTGTTACGCACATTTACGATTCCAAGATAGTGATAAATGAATTGCAGTCTATGATTTAGATAACATTATTAAAACCAAGATAATAGAGGTTATCTTTGACAGTAGTTATAGAATTCCGAAACATGGACAACAAGTTTTACAAATATCTCTGTAGTATCTGGGATGTGGAGGCCAGATAGGTAGATGTAAAATATTGGTATTCAGCTGCCTGGTTAGACTGGAAGCCGTCCCCAATATAATTAAACAAAGTAAGGCTATTGATGATAAGATTATTCCAAAGACACAATACTACCTCATCTATTTCTGATACAATAACAACCAATGAAATAAAACGTAGTAAGGAAGTGCGCATGTACACAAATAACAATACAAAGGTAACAACAATAAACGTGTTTACTGATCTAAAAACAGGTATTGTCATCTTTCTCGGTAAATCTCAGGAAGGGCGTGAAGTGACAACAATGACTTGCGTCACCGATGGTAACGTAGCGAATGAGCATGATAAAGAGCAACTGGTTGCCAAGGCGAAGGACTGTGACTCTATTGTTCTATTTTACTAACACTAATCAGGCATTTTTCATTTTATGTCTTGGCTAAGAGCAGTAGAGAACTCACTAATTAAGTAGAATACAAAAGAATAGTAGAAAAGTAAAAATAAATAACCCGCATAACAGGATTTTGTGGCAATAGTGTAAGGAAACCATTAACGAATATTGTAACATACGAGTACGGTATGTTTTCAATGAGGAAAACATAGTTAATATGACTAAGTTAACGAGACGCCAATAACAGTCACACATGCATATGGAACAAGTCTGCTATAGTTACTTTTGCTAAAATAGTATAAATGTATGAACATGGTATTTGATATTGTACTTGACGAAGTATTGTTAGAGATAACAAGTCGCATTGCCGTTGACTCATTCAATGCCAACCACAATGACGGATGTTTAGTTTCACAGCGCTTCGATAGATGGCGCTGTACGTATGACGCGCAATCCTGAATCGCGGTGTTAAGATTCTCCGTGGCCGAATGACACCCCTCGGGTATTGTAAGTCCGGTATCGCTTCTCGGCCTTTTGGCTAAGATCAAAGTGTAGTATCTGTTCTTTTCAGCTTAATATCTGAAAGTTCCCTCACTGAGGGACCAGTATATTAATCTGATTTTTGTAAGCTGACGGGATGTTCGGGGCTCGCTCCACTCCCGTCACGGGTCGGCCCGGCATTGCAGTGCCGCCGGGATAGGCCCACATAATACCTTGTGAATTAAGATCGTTTTGATCTGTACGGACCAAGCTGTCTGATAGCTGTTCGGCCCGAACACTTCAGATGATAGCTGAAGCTGAATGTGTAGGCATTTGGCTAATTGTCCGTGCCGTGTCAGCCAATTTGAAAAATGCACGTTTTTAAAAACCTGGAGGTTTCTAAACAATGACAGTCAATCAACAGTGACGGTCACTGAGTGCAATAATGTTTATACCTATAACCAGCTTTAGTCAGCGCCTGTTTTGGTCTAAAATTATCCCACAGGGTCGTACTGCCATAAAAAGTTTTATTATACTATGCCCTAACCCAGGTCGAGGTGTGCTAAATTTCATCAAAATTCGTTCAGTACGAGTAGATAAGATAAACAGACCGATTTAATTTCGCATTTTTAATATTAGTACGGATAAATTCCTTTACCTTTTTATTATATTTAAGAGAACATACAGGTGTACTTCAAAGGCTGACATTGATAGACAGCAGAGAGTGCCGTTCAGGGTCAAAATGTCCAAATCCCAAAATGATCTTTGAGTATGTGGTTTTGTTTAATAACTCATCAAAGCGTTTTTTTTAATACTTAGACAAACAATCAATACAAAATACTTAAAGAATTAAAATATGTTTTATCGCATTTTATGTTTAATACGTATTACATTGGATTTAGTCAAAATAAAATATGTTCTATTAGTAAGGAATTAAGCCATGCTGGTATATAAAACCAGCAAAATTTTCCTTCAAAAAAAAATCAGGCCGATTTACTGCAAAAAAAGACATTCATCAGACGGTACCCCCTCATACAACGCTTCAACCATTATAAAGGATACAAGGGGCTTCAACACCAGCAAATTCATTCCAAAAAGGTCAACAAACCATTGCACTATGACCCTTATTTGTTGAAGCATAAGAACTAGCATTAAAATCAACATCTGAGAGATTGCACCCATTTGTCAGAATCTCGAGCCATTTAAGGCAATTTTTATTGCTTTACTCTGTCGAGAATGTCGGGAGAATGTACAGTAATAGCATAAAAGTCTGATGTGTTGAGAAAATAGAAGGAAAGTACGACGGTGAAGAATAAGAGAAATTAATTTAAACTTTATAAAGTTGAAATTAAGGCGACTTTGAAGGAAAATTTCGTACGTTGGAATATATCAGAGCATAACGTACTCTGAGGATTTTGTTCAAGTAGCTATTTGTATTTATGCTAAATTCTGCATTGCATTTTGTTACATTCTGTAGCTACTATTTTAAAACTTTGACTGTTTATGACTAAACTTACACTGTCACTTACATGACTTTCAACTATCACCCCGCAATCGCAACTATTTTAACCGCGTTCATGACGCTTGCAACAGCATCGAAATATCGGGAGCTCGCAATAGTTGAAAATCATTGAAGGTATCCCGTGACAGTGTAAGTTTATTCTGTAGGTTATTTTCAAGAATCACCACAGTTTAAACTTTAAAATTTGCAAAAGACAGCTCCAAATTGGGAGAAACTATCACGACCAAAGCTCGCGTCATAACGGGCACGGCTAACCCCCCAACATAGAAAAAAATCAGCTGTTTCCTACAAAAGTGCAATACCTACACGGTCAAAATGAATGGAACAGCCGATTTAATTTTAATAACCGATGAACAATTTCTATGTGGTTCAGAATGATGTACTGAGTATGTGGTTTCCGTTTTAGTCTTACTCTCTTTTGAGTACAGCAGTCATTGTGCCGATAGTCGTGTCGGCCAATGGCTTAATAGCCAAGAGCCTCGACCACCATCTAAGGCTCTCGCTCGGCAGCTGGATCAAGGGCTTGATTCTGAAAGCAGTACTTCTGGACAAGGCGCGTATTGTTAGGAGGTTCCTCTCTCAGGAGCCCTGACCACCGGTAGCTCGGACCCTGTTCCCGGTGCCGGTGGGTTACTATTTTTTTAAGAAATATAATAAATGATGACATGATTTTATTCATTTTTAACTGACTTCAAAAAAAAGGAGGAGGTTCTCAATTCGGTTGTATTTTTTTTTGTGTTTGTTATATCTATATCGTCGTCATTTATGAACCGTTGTGAAAAATTCTCCTTTTATCTGAAAGGAGTGTATTCTTTCCCGATTCGTCCCATAGAAATTTCATCAAAATCGGTTCAATTGTTTTAAATACAAGAAATTGCGAAATTGATACTTGACAAGGATTTGTGTGATACTATAACTAAAAAACGGTAAAATAAAAACTTTTGCAAAAAAATAACCGACATCCAAAAAAAACACAAAAAAAGAGGAAAATAACTTTACTTTCGGAAGTCGGTGAATATTGTTTGTTTCATTGACTTTTTTGCCACCGACTTCTGAAAGTAAAGTTATTTTCACTTTTTTAGTGTCTTTTTTGGATGTCGGTTATTTTCTTTAAATAATTATCATGTCTCCGATGCATTTTGGAAATAATTGTGCATGGAAGAAAATGAATACATATTTTACTGTGTCCTTTCTAATGAAATACATTCCATCAGTGTCCGTGGCCTTAAAAAGTCATGAAACTTTTACCCAAACCCCTTTGTGCAAGGTTGTTTATATTGATGTGGGAAATAAAAGGGAGTTATTTGTTAACTCAAGGTTAAGGGGTTATTAGTTTAAATTTTCGCAAATAAATTCAGAAAAGTTTTTTTTTCCCTTAGCCTATAGTGTCCCGTGTGTTTCACTGCTGGGCAAAGGCCTCCCCCATAGCCTTCCAATCTTTTCCGTGCGGTTTTCTCCGGCCTATCTCTTGCAAACGCTTCTAAGTCGTCACGACGCCCGCCTTCTGGCACCCACTGCGTGACGACTCTGGCCCATCGGTCCTGATGGATTCTACAGACATGACATTCTCAGAAAAATACAACATGAAAATTTCCTTCAATACATACACAAATCATAATAACTATGTACCTAAGTGTTTTCTTTAATAACTTCGCCGTTCACTCCGCCGACTCCTGAAAGTACTTTCTTTTTGTAACTTTTCCCTAAATCGGTAATCCCACTGCCAACGCAAGCCATGTAACGAGCTTGTCAGAGTCAATTAGTTGTGATGATTAACTTGTTGATACGTACCTATTTGGAAGAATATTTCGCTTTGTTAATTGGCCTTTGTCGCTTACAGGTGAGAGCGGAAATTTTCGCGCGGTCGGACATTTGAGTGGTTAAGGCTGACGCAGATTGGGGCGGAAGCAACGTATTGAAAAAATATTACTTAATTTCGTACATTCTGATTGATGCAGGTAGTGGTCTAGTAGTCGTAGCGTGATTACTGAGCTTGAGGTCCCGGGTTCAATTTTCAGGTTAGGTTATTTCCCAAAGAGTTGGCGCGCAGTGATATATGCGCGCTTTAATGGAGAATGTGCGGTCGATAAATAGGCCGCACTTGGTGATGGAGCCCGCCTGGAATGGCGGGCTGATACCAGTCACGGGGGTGCGCGCGAATGTACTTGTATCTCCCGGGCCCCCGGCACATGGTAGTAGTAGGAACGGTGGGTTTTTAGTCGGTTAGAATCCGACATAACCCACCGTTCGCCCCAGACGGAGGGTATCCATGACGATTTTACCACAAAAAAAAGGTTAGGTTACTTGGGTTTTTCTGTCAAGAATTTCTCAGTATAATATCAAGTTAGGATTTGTGCCCGGTTGGTGGTAACTGAGTCGCCCCCTTTTACATCATTCTCCTGCCCTTATCCCAAGTTAATTGGGGTCGGCGCAGCATGTCTTCTTCTTCCATACTTCTTTATTACTCGTCATCGCAGCAGCTCCCTCCTTTCTAGCCATATCATACTTTACACAGCCCATCCATCGTTTCTTTGGTCTTCCTCAACCTTTATACCCGTCCACATTCATACTCAAAACTATCCTCATTCGCCCCCTTTTTACATGGGACTTAAACATAACTGGCGAAATGTGAGATACTATTACGAACACGTCTGCCTGACTATGTGGAAACTAAAATCGTGATGTTATATCATGCTATATTATTTTGAACCATAGTTCATTAAAAATGTACGCAAAATGTAAAATATCGCAAAGTTAGCAAAGGTCATTTAGCCTGTAATCCCCGCGCTTTGCAATTCAGTGCCTGGACTTCGGCCACCCAATTGCACGCCATTTTATTTCATCATCACCTACTCCCACCCAGAAACTGGAGTGTGGAGGTCAGTAGGATTGGATGCCGAACCCAACATAGTTGAGAAAAGCCTATGCAGATGATGACTTACTCTTTAACCACAAGTAGAATTTCCACCCATCCAAATAAATGTACACGGACATGTCCAGCTTGGTAGTCCCACTTCAAGACTGTCCGGATTAGTGCGTAGTTGTATTAATGACGATTTATTTGAGGAAATAAATAAGTTGAATTAAAACTGATGACAAAACAAAAAGTCTGGAACTTTTTGCAAATGCTTAGTTTTTATTCAGCACCTTTCAGATTTCGAAAAGGACACCAAAACCACGGTTACTTAAAACCTATAACATTCAGTCACCCACTTAGCAAAAACCAGAAATACTTATCCGATTCTATTCCTAATGTTCCATTAACAGCTATATCGGTCGCATTACTTATTCACGTCATATCCGCAGAAACGCCGGTGATTGAATATCGAATCGTTCGGGTGATCGGGTCACTCGGGAATAGACGAGCGGTACGATTTTATACAGACCTACCCTCAATTTGAATAAAAAAGGTGGTTGTTCAAATGGTTGTATGTTTTTTTAATATAATGGGTATATGGTATCGCTTTAGATTTTAATGATTTTTTGAAATAAGATTAAACCATTTTTTTTTAATTCTGACTGACACAGTGTCACAGAAAGAGAAAATATTACGTAAAAATACCTATATAGATATGGTATACGAGTAATACAGAACCTCAAAATACTAACATTTAACAGAACATTTAGCATTAAGATTGTAATTTTATCTGACTTTAATTTATTTTTGTATCGATCAATATACCGTGGCGTATATTACTCGTTACTTTACAATTTCTATAAAAAAAAAACAAGATTGCAAAACATGTCTCCCTTGCTTTAAATCCTTAGTAACAGATTAGGGTTATGGCACTAAGATTGCATCTTGAACACAAAAGAAACGTAGTTTCCGAGCTACACATTGAGTAAAGGAATTAACTTGCTAGATGAAAACACTTCACATTTCGGATTCAAAACTTTCGTTAACTTCACCCTTTTTCTGCTTTCTAAACTCCAAAAACGGTAAACTCCACAATCGCTGGTTCATTGCAAGCTCTTCTGCATCATCAAATGTATATGGCATATCTTTTCTTGCAGTCTCAGGCAATCCAAAAGCTATCAAAGCGCCTAATCCAGCTACTGAGCCCACTACCGCCAAAGGTAACCAGTACATATAAACTTTCAAGTACACAATGTATGGTGACATAACTGTGGCTACGTATCCACAAATATGTACTATAGACACTCCTGATCCTCTCACAGATGTAGGCAATATCTCAGCACACCATTGCATAGCTGCACTTAATGACATATTCACAGCGAATCTGGCGACTACTGCAAATATCACCGTTTGTACACCACTTGCAAATATGGTAAGTATACAGAATATACAGCTAATCGCCATCATGACGATTGTCAACCATCTTCTACCCAAGGAATCCATAACGAAGGCAACGATGATCATTGAAGGACACTCAGTAAAAGATATCATTGAGAAGGACATAAAAAAGTCGAAATCTAACTGCCCTATACTCCTCACCAGTCCATCAAAAACGATAGTACAGCACATGTATTCAATACACACAAATATGAACATCTTCCTTATGACTGGTCTCTTCAGTATCTCTAAACAACTCTCAGATTTTTCTTCCTTTGCATTTGTTGCTGATAGTTTGAATTGTTCTATCATTTTTGGTGGTATTTCCTTTTTATTTATCCGACCGATTACTAGAACTTTATCCACAGCTTCATCAATGCGGCCTTTTGATAACAACCATCTCGGACTTTCTGGCATGTACAATGGTGTTATTAAAGCTAAGGCTAGAGGTAAACTAGTGACTAGAGAAATAGTTTTCCAGTGGCCGCAAGCGAGCATCAACCAGGGCAGCACAGTGACGAATAGAGAGTAAAAAACAGCAAAAGACAGGTTTGCCAATATAGTTCTGTATTTAGGAGCGACGTATTCTAAAATGAGAAGGTACGCCATAATCATGCAGTTATCGTAAGCCATACCCATAAAGAATCTTGCAGCAGAAAACTGGATGAAATTTTGTGTATAAGTACTGGCCACGCCACCAATACAGCCGATAACATTGCTGATTACAGCAGCTGGTACTCTTCCGAACCGATCAGCAATCCATCCAATGATAAATCCACCTACTATAGAACCAACAAAGAATATTGATTGAGCTGTTGCTTGATAACTGTTCTTGTCGCAGACCCATTCCCACTCACTTGAAATAGTTGGGTATGGTATTTCTGTTTTGTTGAATTCCCATCCATATTGACACGGCACTGTATTCCAGGTTGGGTCAGCCGTCATTCCGGCTGCTAACACTTCGGTCCAGTTGGCTTCATACATTTTACATTGTGAGTATCCAAATCGTGCGTTGTTATCTTTTGGTACACCAAGATCCCTTCGTTGTATTGCAGTTAAGTTTTCTAAGTCGGGGATCCTGCACCAGTGGTTGGGCGACACTTCAGTCATGAACATCTGAGAGAAGTATACGAAGGTTCCGTAGGCGTAGAAGGGAAACGTACCAAAGAATAGGAGCCATTGATAACGTCCACATTCACCAGCAGCTGATATTAGGTCATCGTAATCAACAGTTTCTTTTGCCCTGTCCACTTTGTTTTCTATATCTGCTACAGTCTGTTTTGCAGCCATTTTTGTTTATGTTTCCCTTGCTGTGTTGTCGTCGACAAACTTTATTGAACTAATTAAATAAATTTCGGTCGCGTCTTTTATTATGTCGGTGATATTATTTGCAAAGATAGCACGCTAAACTTATAACTGTGGTTTGTCGAAGGTTTTATTTAACAAATATTGGCTTATCTTTGACGCTAGAGTAATGCAATATAATGATGGTGATTAGGTAAGTTTCCATTTGATTCATATTGTGGGTAATTACGCTAGTTGTGTCCCCGTTATATGGCTACTGTAAAACGTTAACTTATTTTTAGAATAATCATCAATCAAATCAAGTGCATGTTTTCATAGTCATACGTTACAATCTTCATGTTTGTTGGTACTTTATCTTAGAACAATATTTGTGAAATTACAGTACTGTAGGCCGCACGTAACAAAACCAGTATAAGCTGACCTTTTATTCAGTTAAAACTCCTTACTATGTTAGGCCAGCACAAGGTCAAAGTGTTACCACAGACCAATCAACTCAGCCTATCGCAATCCTTTGCTGAACATGGGCCTCTCCCAACCAGTGCCACCGCATCCAGACCTTACCAGTCACCTTTTTGGGGTCGTCTGGCGATGACGTGCAGTCGACTGAACATTATAATATTAATTATTACTTTTAGTATGTTATCTACGAAATTCCGTCATCTTTCAAAATATGAATGTACGGGAAAAAGAAATATTATGACAGTTGTCATGATAAAATGGTGCAACCATGATAGTGCGGTCCTTTAGGCTTTATGTAAATACTATAAAATATCTTTATATAGAATGTAACAAAGTAGTTAACAGCGGTCTCGTGATATTTTATCACACTGTTTATACACAGTTCAAACACACACACAACAATAAATAACAAAAATAAATAATATAAGCTATCGCAACTTGAAAAATTTGAGGCTTAGGCACAATCGAGCCGAATTTACACTAACTGTGAATGGATCTAAATCATATTCTTTGCATATATCATTGAAATAACTGCTTGCGCGCACGATATAACTGTTCTGCCCTATGTACGAGGTACACGTAAGGGTGGATTAAACCGAAATGTTTTACTCAGCACATTAAAATAAAATTAATAAAATAATTGTGA
Source organism: Standfussiana lucernea (assembly GCA_964057025.1). NCBI lineage: Eukaryota > Metazoa > Arthropoda > Insecta > Lepidoptera > Noctuidae > Standfussiana > Standfussiana lucernea. Next base: position 15,612,681 of record OZ059793.1, on the reverse strand, counting down.
TGTTGGTATGTACGGCGGAAGAGTAATGAAACACGGGCACACGGTTGGATCGTATATTGCGGACTGTCGGTAGCGACCGATGCCTGACCTACCTCCCTAATACAAACATATTTATTGATATACCTACATTACAATAACTCAGGTTCGTCAATATTCTTATTGAGGATTTTCAGCAAGAATAAACAGTCAGCAATCTTACGTCGATCTACCAGAGCAGAGATATTTAATGAAGCGTCTTTGGATGTTTTCAATGCGGTCAATGTATTTATATGGGTAACGTGGATTCCATATCTGAGACGCATACTCTAGCTGACTTCTTACAAAAGTGCAATATAATATTTTTTGCGTTTTAGCGTCTGGAAAATACGAGAGACGTATTATAAACCCAAGCAGATTAGAAGATTTTTTGACAATTGCATCAATGTGTGTGTCAAAAATTAACTTACTGTCATGATGGACGCCCAAGTATAAGTAGTATCCAGGACTGCATGTTTTCTAGTGTAAGTGATCACCGAACACTTGGATGGGTTGAGATCAAGTTTATTAGCACGGTAATATTCTTCCAGCCACCAGCACTTCAGGCTGACTTGTATAGTCAGCCTGAAGTGCTGGTCTATCTTCGAGCGTTGAAATAGTGGAAAAGATTTTCATTGAATTAATTAGAGTCACTCTTTGATTATCTTATTTTTTTCTGTGTACTTCGTAATTGGCGTAATGATTAGTATAATCATTTTATGTTTATGTACTGTCAGCTGTGAAGCTACCTATCATAAAATAAATAAATGTCATTGGCAAAGCGTCATACTTTGGATGAATGGAGGCACTGATTGATGTCATTCACACAGAGTACAAACAAAAAAGGACCGAGCAACGAACCCTGAGGCACTCCGCTGGGTACATACACTGGGAACAGGAGCCATTGGTAACGTTCACATTCACCAGCAGCTGATATTAGGTCATCGTAATCAACAGTTTTTTTGTCCTGTCCACTTTGTTTTCTATATCTGCTACAGTCTGATTTGCAGCCATTTTTGTTTGTTTCCCTTGCTGTATTGTCGTCGATAAACTTTATTGAACTAATTAAATAACTTTCGGTCGCATCTTTTATTATGTCGGTGATATTATTTGCAAAGATAGCACGCTAAACTTATAACTGTGGTTTGTCGAAGGTTTTATTTAACAAATATTGGCTTATCTTTGACGCTAGAGTAATGCAATTTAGTGATGGACATTAGGTAAGGTACCATAAATGAATTATAGTGTGGGTATTTACGCTAGTTGTGTCCCCGTTATATGGCTACTGTAAAATGTTAACTTAATTAGAATAATCATCAATCAACTCAAGTGCATGTTTTCACAGTCATACGTTACAATCTTCATGTAGGTACAGCAATGTTGGCCGATTCCGTTAAAACTCCTTACTATGTTAGGCCAGAGTGTGAAAGTCAAAGTGTTACCACATACCAATCAACTCAGCCTATGGCGATCCTTTACTGAACATGGGCCTCTGTTCACAGCACGCAGTGCACAGCACGCAGTACTCCATATACCGCATTCAGTCTTTACCAGTCACCTTTTTGAGGTCGCCGGGCGATGACGTGCAGTCGACTGAACATTATAATATTATTTATTACTTTTAGTATAATTCTAAGGAATTCCGTCATGTTTCAAAATATGAATGTACGAGAAAAATAAATATTATGACAGTTATCATGATAAAATGATGCAACCGTGATAGTGCGGACCTTTAGAATTTATGTTAATACTATAAAATATCTTTATATAGAATGTAACAAAGTAGTTAACAACGGTCTCGTGATATTTTATCACACTGTTTATAGTTCAAACACACACACATTTTCGACAGATCACGTCTCTGACATTTTTTCTTTGCTTTTGCTTTATTGGTCGAGCATTATGTTGGGCTTATTGGCTATCCGATTAGCGCCATCATCAGTCGACCACATCCTTATATCAACTTTATTTTCATAAAACTTTATGCTACTGAATTTCTGTTCAGTAAGCAAGTGAGGAAAAAGGCTTCAGGGTGGACAATGATGACCTTGGGGCGGACACATATTACCTACTTATTTTTATTTCCATATGGGAGCATCATTTAGGAGCTTTCCGTTTAAGTGTATCTTATGTACTGCTAAGCTCTAATGACTTAAATCAACTTTGTTTAATCTAGGTAACGCACAGGTTTTCCGGCTTGTGGTTCCGCAAACATTCGCTAATGAGCAAAACATCGATATGCAAAATGAACTTTTGATTACACGCAAAGCTGCCATCTAACTTCCTTCTCTCTTAATCCGAATTCCCTTGTAAAACGAAATTTACAACTTTAAAAATAAAGTTTAAAGTCCCAAACTCCGTTGGTGGTCCTCATAAATTTTTACTTCAGCTGTAACTTGAAAACTTTTCTCCAGGGAAATTCATGTTCCGGTCGAAGATCGAAGTACTTCAATCGCGGTTTTGACGCAGAACACGAAGACGTATCGGCGGCAGCTGGTAGAAGCGGCAATGTCACAACACTTTCAATCTTCTTTCTTAATCGTGTGGTTAGTACCTAATCTGGTGTCAGAGTTTTTATGCAACCCATGTGCCCCTGTCTTGGCTTTACACGCCGTCGAGGAATATCTCTCAGGTATGCTGGTTTCCTCACGAGGTCCTGTTTTCCTTCACCGAAGCAAGTGATAATTATACAATACTCCCATGAAACCGAAAAATCAGAGGTGCGTGTCTTGGGTTCGAACTTGATACCTATGACTTGGCAGTCCGACGGTCACACCACTAGGCCATCAACGCTTTCAATACAAACCAAGTATGCAATGTCTACTCGCACTAGGAAACAGATGACGTATAGTAACTGACTGCTTTGAATGTCCGTGACAGAAGTCATGCGCTCAACGTACTTTCAGGGTCAGGAATTTTATCATCTCTGTCGTTTCTATAACTAGAAGCTCCTGGCTTAATAATAATAGCCGCACGGTTCGATCGAAGGTTAAGCTACCCAAGCTGAGTTTGGAATGGGTGACCATTCTTTACATATCGAAGCGAAAAGCACTTTACGTCGTTAGTTCTGTCGATAATTTTAGATCTTTGACAGTCAATACAGGTAGTCAGTGGCCCGAAAGTCCAGTCTTACCATGGTGTTATCGTATTACCCAGTTACTGGGTCGTGAAGGCCAGATAGACAGTCGTTTTATGTAATGGTAATGTAATGGTATTCAGCTGCATCCAGTTAGACTGGTCTACTTCCAGACTTAATGGATGCAGCTGAATACCAGTACAACCTCTACAATTTTGGGAAAAGGCTAGACAGATGATGAAGCCGTCTCTAGACGCTTTTCCTCGCTCTGTACGTTCTGATGTGTTTAATTATTTATTGATGTTGGTTTTCTTCCTATGTAACATTTATGATTTGTTCCACGGGCAAACGTTTGTGTGTTTGCTTTGGAAACGACGTTATGCCTTTTACCTGTATCGACGGAGCTGCGGTTTTTCTCCTTTCGAAATTAAAGTCAAACATTTGTTTAACCTTTGAGTATGTTACTTTATGTCAGAAAAGTGTAGCTGTTTTCATCAATTTGTTATAACTTTTTATATTTAAGCTTGCTTCTTTGAAATGAAAGAGAAAGGATCAAATGATGTCGTGACGTCTGACAGGGGAGAATGGAAGAAGAAAACGTGTTGCGCCGACCCCAAGTAGAATGGTACAAGGGCAGGAAGATGATGATATCTAAGATTGCTTCTGGGGGTTAATTGGAAAGGTTTTCCAAAACTTACTTACGTTCTTATCTAATTGTTAGTAATTGGCGGGAATATATACTTCTGATGAGACAGTTGCTCGTTCGCTCGTTATTGATTAAAGATAAGGCAGGTAAGAAAGAAAGCAAAATTGTAACTTTATAAGCGTTGTCATACAGTTCATAAAATTTCTAAATCGCTTCTATAAAAAAAAGTACCTACCTATAGTAATGGTTGTTTGTGCCAACATTTTATGTCATGTCCCTGACTCATAGAATTGAATTAAAGCAATAGTGTTAGTTTGGTGCTAGTACGTGTTAAGAATAAGGGCGTTACACACGATGTCTGCAGAATGTAGATTTAGATCAAGAGACGTGCAATCACATGTGTTATTTCTAGTGAGTCGCTGGTTTTCATCTGATCAACCTTTCAGCATTTTAACTAAAATATTGTGATCAGAAACATTCCCTTTCAAATTTTCAGAAAAACCGCTTTCAAACTTCTTCCAATTTACACGTTTTTAGGGTTCCGTACCTCAAAAGAAAAAACGGACCCTTATAGGATCACTTTGTTGTCCGTATATTTGTCTGTCTGTCAAGACCCTTTATCTCGGGAATGAACGCGTGGAGGTATCGAGTTGAAATTAAAACCATATACTCAAGTCAATTTACTTCCGCCCAATTAGTTCCTAACACAACTGAAAATAAAAATCTTTAGATGTCGCATTCATAATACATATCATCATAATTCATTTCATTTCATTTAGTTTTAAGTAAAATTTATATTGTAGTCACATTGTAAGATGTATATTAGTATTAGGATTAGAGAACTGTATGTTGTTGTCACTATGGCGAATGCTGCGTATACCTGTAATAGGCATACATACCAGTTCCTTTATATATATTTTTTATTGTCTCCTAAAAATGTTTAGTACGTAATGCTGTTAGTGTACCAAATAAATAAATCTACAGTCCGTTGAAGCTGTGAAAAAATCAAACTTCTAAGTTAACGTAAAAAAATACAGTTGTTTATGCCGCAAAAAACGTGTATTTCGACACTCTCAAGGGAATTAAAATTTATAGGTTACTTCCTACCTAGAACCATAAAATTTGGCAAGAAGCAATGTCTTACAGCACATGTATAGGAAAAATCTGAAAACTGTAAATATGTAGTTTAATAACAAAATACCTATAAGTTTGTACGAGACCCTCGGTGCGCGAGTCCAACTCGCCCTTGGCCGGTTTTTTTAAATATAGTTCTCCGTTCTTGTTACTCCACACATTCATCCCTAAGTCTCGTCTGTTTCTAATGTTATGTCTTCCTTTTATATGTTCTCTATTTATAACTAACAAGAAAGGTACATAATAGAATAAACACTCAACAATAGGGTTAAATTTGTTCACGTTCTCAGAACTGATCCGATTGTCCGCCTCCTCGCTTTTAACGAGCAGGTTCGTCAGTTCCCAGTACCCTGGAAATTGGAATAGAATTGCTAAATATAGGATCTAGACTCAGATCTAGTTGGAATTTTAAGTCTGTTTAGGTACTACGAAATGTTTTATGTTTTGTTGTTTTTGTATGAGGTCCTGGGTTCAATTCCCGGGTCGGGCAAAGTGTTATTGGCTTTTTTATCAGGAATTTCTCAGTAGCAGCCATGGAGTATGGATTTGTGCCCGGTTGATGGCAATAGGCTCGCCCCCTTTTACATAGGCCTTAAATATAACTGGCGACATGTGGGTGTAATATTAGGTACACCTCTGCCTAACACTTCTGGGATAACAGGCGTGATGTTATGTGAAATGTTTTAGTGACACAAAGGCAGTACCGAACCCGTTAACATGGTAGATTGCATTAAAGACCCTGATTGCACCACAAATTACCAATCACACTTAACTCTAAACGAATTTAAAATCGCTCTATTTCTGTCAATTGTTTGTAGTTGATGGAGACAGGCCGATGATTTAGATCTATAAGGGCCTATGTCACTATGTCCGAAGAGCGACTACGTAAAGAATTAATTCAAAAATGTAAAAAAAAATGTATTAAATTACATTCCAAGTAAGTTAACGGGAGCTAAATCGTTGGTGGTGAAACAGGCCCTTAGTTTTCTGAAAAATCAATTTAGTGATTTGCGGTACAAGTGGGCCAGTCTTAGAAATAAAAACCCCAGAAACTAAATAAAAAATATTGTGATTGATTGAAACGACGCTACAAAGCCAAACTTTTTCTTGAACTTGATGTGCCGCTTTCATTGCCTCTCGTCTCATCCACAGCCCGACTTCACCTACTGCATGGTACAGGCCTCTCTTGTGCTAACCTCCACGTTCTTGTGCCGGCTTCATCCAGGATATTCCCGCGATGGCAACAATGTCGTCTGCCCATCTCGCCGCCGGACGACCAACACTTCTATTTCCAGTCCTTGGACGCCTCTCTCACAGCTTTACTCCGCCTGCCATCACTGCGCCTTGCTAGATTTCCTGCCCATTTGAGTTCCAAAACTAACATTTTTTTCCGTGCCTATGTAAATAAATATCACTGATACACATACCGACTTGACTTGTCATTTTTCTATAAAAAAAAAAAACAAATAATTCAAGCGTAACAACGTCGTAGCGTAGCGTAACCTTAATAAATACATAATTATGTAATTAACCTTACAGTGATATGAGCGGTTTACTGTGGATAAAAATTTCACGCGCCTCACGATTTTATTTTTGAGTTTGATCTATTTCCTAGATTGATGGCTGATGACCAGTACTTAGGAACTACCCTAAAGCCGGACACTGCCCCCTCAGATACAGGCCTAGCCTAGTATAGGGGACAGGGTTGAGCCTATTGTGCCTATCTATCTAATGCTAAATTAAGAACTCTAATCTGTATACAGTGCAATGTACTTGACCTTTGTGGTAATGGTAATAAAACAATTTATTTATTATTATTAATTTTTTTAGTACATTTACCACATACATCATTATTATCTTTCTTAGCAATAAAACCGTTTAACTTAAAAAATTAACCGTTGAGGAGTTCCCTCGTGAGAAGACGATCCTGGCTGCAGGTTAAGGTCATAATAGAAATCTTGTTTATCTATCAAATATGAACGCGTATACAAATTTTCGTATCTCAATCGATTGGGGATAACTGTTTCAAAATTCAATTAAGTACTAGTTTTAACCAAAACAAAAAAAATACAATAAACAGGGCAAGCTAAATAAAACCGAAATAAAACCAAATCAAAGTACCAATAATAAAATTAAACTTCAGAAAGTAAAACAATGGCGGTCAAACACTTGAGTTATTAATTACGAGTACATCGTGGATAATTAAATGTGTCAATGACAGCAAGTCAATTCCAACAAAGCGAATGGGATTGCATCGAGGCACGGTGGAATATCAAAGGCAGTTGTTGTTTCAGCTACCGGGAATCGGAAATTCTATAGCATCTCGTCCTACCGTAGGGGGGCATCCATAAATTATGTCACGCGCTAAGGGGGGGGGGGGGTTTTGTCTTTTGACATTCAAAAGTGCCTGTAATGGTCTAATTGAAATAAATGCTTTGAGTTTGAGTTGAAGAAGTTTCACTTTGTGTGATAAGGGGTGTAAGGGATTTTAAATTACGTGACGTCACATTTCAAAATTTAGTATTTTCTAAGTATTACAATACCAGAGCTATTAACAAAAAATCTTAAAAAAAATTCTAACTCTATCTGTATGAACATGTGAAATTGGAGCGGGGGAGAAAACGAGAAAACATCATGAAATTCGTGTGACGTAATTTATTGAAGGCCCCTTAGGTGAATTTCGATCGATGAGCTACGAAGATTTAAATATCAGTCTCTGCAGTATTGTTTTCAGTAATACTGTTTAACTGACCTAAATAGGTACAGTTCACTGGAAGCGGACGCCAGCATAGTAACATACTAAGCGAGGTCAAAAATGAACGCATTATGAAACACGAGTAGATCTCATTTCTGACAAATTGCCTCTCGTGGAGTTGTTGGCAGGATATGAGCGAGGAAATGCACTGCGCGGCAATTCAAGATGATTTCATCTCGCTTGTCATTTCTTTAACCGTATGAAAATAAAGGCAGCAGTTGTGAATAACATAACATCACGCCGCACAGTGGATCCATATTGAAAATTAGTGGACATGGGCAACAAAGTTCCAATATCGATTCGATATTTTTTTATGTGATTCTTCATGATATTCCAGACAACTTTTACTCTTGTGAAATTTCTTCTAAAGTTGATCGTTTGTCTGAAAAAAAATAAATTAGATTTTTTTGTATGGAGCGAATCACGTTTATTTTTTTTTCTTCAATTGTACGAATATGTTAGGTGTATGGCGTGAGTATATGATAGCTAGGGTCATTCTCTATCCACGAAAAAATATATCAGCGCCGGCCATCCGCGGCCGCGCGAGTAATCATTCGGTAAAAAAATAATATTTTCTATGAAATTTTTTGCCTTTTAAAATCAATTCAAAGTCATATTTTCTGTCTCACTTGGCTGTTTTCACCTTTTTAGTTAAATATATAGTTTTAATAGCACATAGGTACTCACAACTAGTAATTCTGGAAGAGGTTAAGTTATTATTGCATGTTATCGGTGGCACCTGCATTGTGATTGATATTTGTTTGTGCGCTCGGTTAAGTGCATAACAAACGAGTCACCGAAAAATAATTGTCTCTGATTGGCTGTTATTTTTTTAACTACCTGCACATTATCTATTGTTATCGGTGGCACCTGCATTGTGATTGATGACTCATTTGTTTGTGCGCTCGTCTAAGCGCATAACTAATGAGTCATCGAAAAATGCTCGTCTCTGATTGGCTGAATAATTTTCAGTCATGTTTATGTTCACTACTTGAGTAATTAACACTGACTATAAATACAAAGACATTCACTAAGTCCCTCTAGTTTCGCTCTTGTCGCTTATTTGTGAACACAGTGAAATACTTTTATTTTTATATTTACTTTAGAACTATGGCTGGATTTTGTACCAACCTAGATCTTTTTGTGAAATTAAGAAGTGGTGGTGATCTGAAAAATTATATGTTTCTATATGAAAGTATAATTTCTGTTTTGAATACCACAGTTTCTGAAGAAGACAAAAACCTAATCAAGGAGTTCTGTCGGCTTTTTTGTGTAAGCCTAAATAAAAAGTGGATAGAGTCAAGTAGAAATCAAAAAAACTTTTATGAACCGTGTAAATAATCGCAAGTGGTTGGAAAAAAACATCAACTGGCCTATTTGTGACAGTGTTGACCTGAGAAGTGAGTTGGGCTTTTCGGACACAGCCTTATCTGAGCCAGTGGATATGAATTCCCATGTTCCTAATCTTGCAGTATGTACTACGGAAGCGGGAACATCTACAGAAAAGGAGCACAGAAAACCGTTCGAAGACTTAAGTAATAAGCAAAAAAAAAGACGTTCTACTTCCATAGTAGAAGAAAATTCCGAGGAAGAGTTGCAGCACTGGTACTTAACAAAATTGAAAGACAACGGCAAAACGAATCTGGCAAAAGTGGTCGATTACCTTTCCAGTAATCCAGAAACGCTATCCGAAGTACACGAGCGACTATTCAAAAAGCAGAGCCTAAGTACTGTCTCTGAAGATAAGTGTTTAGCTCTTTACACATCACTTGCGCTCTCGAGATGGAAGTACTTAGCTCTTCGACAATTTCTGAAAGAAGAAAACTGTGCTGCCTTTCCATCTTATCCAAAGCTCGTTAATGCCAAGAAAAGATGTTATCCACCACAAGAGAGTATGGAGATTACCGAAAAAGGAGCTCAAATTAAATTGCAAGCGCTATTGGACCACACTGTGGAGAGGATTTTACTAAATGTGAATTCTGTTGATAGGTCTCAAAATTAAGAACTCAAGTTGACCTGGAAATGGGGGCTTGATGGTTCTTCGTCGCAGAGTAACTATAAACAGAAAACGTCAAACACAGCTACAGAGTTCGGTGATTCATCAGTAGTCATGATAAGCATCGTCCCTCTTCGGCTAGTGTCTGGCTCATTATCTGGGAATGAAAATATAGTTTGGGAGAACCCCACACCTTGCTCAACTCTGTACTGTCGACCAGTGAAGTTCACATTCACTTCGGAGACAGCTGATTTTATAAAGTCTGAAGAGTCGGAGATGAAAAAACAAATTGATGAACGAATATCTACTCAGTGTGGAAATATTATTGTATCACATGAATTGCATATGACCATGATTGATGGAAAAGTGGCCAATATTATTGCTGAAGTACCATCATTTGCAACGTGCCCCATTTGCTTGGCAAAACCAAGTGAGATGAATAATTTAGACTCTTTGACTTCCAGACCACTTCGTGAAGATATTTACAAACAAGGAATTTCTTCACTGCATATGAAGATTCGGTGTATGGAATGTCTTCTCCATATATCTTATAATCTGGATTTTCAACGATGGACAGCTCGAGGCGAACATAAGGCTTTGAAACAAGCTAAAAAAAATACCACGCAACAAGAGTTTCGTGAGCAAACTGGAATGCTGATTGATATAGTCAAACAGGTATGTATTTAGTTCGTTTTATGTTTTTTGTGTATTATATCTCTATGTGTCGTATATTACAGTCTTTTTCCCCATTTCAGGGTTTTGGAACTACAAATGACGGGAATACTGCGAGGCGCTTTTTCCAAGATTACAAAACATCATCCAGAATAACAGGAATTGACGAAAATCTAATTTTCAGATTTTCCGTTATTCTACAAGCCATATCATCAGGCAAAAACATTGACTGTGAAAAATTTAGAAGATACTGTAGAGAAACAGCTGATGTATACGTGCAACACTATTCGTGGTACTACATGCCAGTTAGTGTACATAAACTTCTAATGCACGGTGCAGACATCTGTAACCACTTTGGTGTTTTGCCAATCGGTAAGTAAAAAATAAATAGAGTTTGATGTATAATTTGACTCGATTGCTTTTTGAAATTAAAATGCATGTACTTATTTCTTTTAGGTACCTTATCAGAAGAAGCTTCGGAAGCCCGTAATAAGGACTTCAGAAACGTCAGAGAGAGACACACTCGGAAAACGGACAGAATAGCAACAAACGAAGACATCCTCCATGGACTTCTAATAAGCTCTGATCCTCACATATCCTACATAAGGCCTAAAATAACGAAACAGGTTCATAGCGAGTTGTTGCCTGAAGCAATTCAGTTGTTACAGACTACCGAGCCTCCCTGTGACAGTGAGATTATGGAGGAAGAAGAATGCCTCATAGCAGAGTCCGAAAATTTGCCGGACCCACTTCTGGAATAAGAAATAAAGTGATCCGGCTATGGACTATTCCCACAAAAGCCCATCAGGGCTGGGAATATGACAAACAGCCCTTTTCAGGGCTACAATTATTTCACAATTTCCTTTCGATCATACGTACGATAACTTATACTATACTTTACATACGCTTGATTATGTAGATAATGATTATCAACGTCTTGCCCGTAAAAATTCAAACTATTTCACGTATATTTGATAAAATTAGTATACCCAGAAACTTATTACATGTTTATTTTACAATAGATAACGTGCAGGTAGTAAAAAAAATAACAGCCAATCAGAGACGACCATTTTTCGATGACTCATTAGTTATGCGCTTCTAGCCGAGCGCACAAACAAATGAGTCATCAATCACAATGCAGGTGCTACCGATAACAGTAGATAATGTGCAGGTAGTTAAAAAAATAACAACCAATCAGAGACAATTATTTTTCGGTGACTCGTTTGTTATGCATTTAGCCGAGCGCACAAACAAATGAGTCATCAATCACAATGCAGGTGCCACCGATAACATGCAATAATAACTTAACTTCTGCCAGAATTACTAGTTGTGAGTACCTATGTGCTATTAAAACTATATATTTAACTAAAAAGGTGAAAACAGCCAAGTGAGACAGAAAATATACTTTGAATTGATTTTAAAAGGCAAAAAAAATCATAGAAAATATTATTTTTTTACCGAATGATTACTCGCGCGGCCGCGGATGGCCGGCGCTGATATATTTTTTCGTGGATAGAGAATGACCCTAGCTATCATATACTCACGCCATACACCTAACATATTCGTACAATTGAAGAAAAAAAAATAAACGTGATTCGCTCCATACAAAAAAATCTAATTTATTTTTTTTCAGACAAACGATCAACTTTAGAAGAAATTTCACAAGAGTAAAAGTTGTCTGGAATATCATGAAGAATCACATAAAAAAATATCGAATCGATATTGGAACTTTGTTGCCTATGTCCACTAATTTTCAATATGGATCCACTGTGCGCCGGTAGCTTCCGAAGGGTTAGCCAAAGGTGTAACTAATAGTACACCACCATTTCGCCAGTTATGTTTAAGTTCCAAGTAATAGGGGCCGAGCCTACTGCCATCAACCTGGCGCAAATCCATACTCCGTGGCTGCTACTGAGAAATTCCTGATGGAAAAACCTAATAACACTATGCCCGACCCTGAGATTGAACACAGGACCTCATGTTGTTGTGCACTCGACCAACTACACAGTCTCAATTATGAATAATGCCTCGAATGAAACGATGTAAACCTTTGGCTTCACATCACACATCGTAAAGCATATGTGTGTTAGAAACGGGTGACTTGAATTAAGTTCAGTTCATAATTGTATCAAAGTTAATTTCCAACTTGTAAAAATAAAGTTCAGGCTTTGCCTGTCAACTAAGTAACAGTAACTAAAGTGTTTCTAACTTCAGTCCGTATTTCGACATAAAGTTGTGGACAAACTAAATTGTATCAACTTAGAAGTTCAGAGTCTGTGAAGCTTTCAACATGTTCATGCTTGCAGCCTGAAAAGTAAGAGGGACTTTAGTAGGTTTTTAGTAATGTCACATAGAATGTTATTATCAACTTAATTCCAACTTAACTTGGAACGCCTGATTAAAGTTTTGACGATTAAGCTAAACAAGGAAGACGAATTAGTAATGTCATCTTTCGTAATAATGTAACATGTAGGTTATATTTTATTTTATTTTATTAATTAAAAAGAACTTACAGCTAATACATTCGAGTAGTCAGAAGTAATGCGTAGAAAAAGGCCAATTACAAGTTTCCACTTATATTAATGTTTAATATTGTTGTGTTTGTCTGTCTGAAAATACAGTTTATTTATTTATTACTTTAAATCTTAATCAATTTGAATTGTCTTTCAGCCGCAGAAATAAACGCGTAAGTTAATTTCCTAACAAAACTGACGAACAACATCTCTATATGTTAAACATCCACAAGTAGATCTATCAAACTCAGAAAGTGTCTTAACATTGCAAACTAGCTAACAGTTTCAATACTACGTGTACATTTACCAAGTCTTGTAGACTGAACATTGCAAAACGGAATACACAAGTGCTCTTCACCTGGCGGCGCAATTTGTGTAGCACTCAAGACTTCAGTATAGCTGGTTGAACGAGGGGCGTAGACGTTCTTTAGGACTTGATAATTTATGTGCACTTGCTAAAAAATACATAAATAGAAAAGGTTGCTATGCATTGAATGTTAAAAAAATAATAATGTATAGTTTCAGGTATTTGGTACACAAACATTTGTACTTTTAACTTATACTAAACAAAAGAGGAAGTCATTGCTAAATAATAACAGCCGCCCGGATCAATTTTCAGGTTAAGCCGCGCTTACCCAGGTTGGCCTGTGTATGGGTGACCACCCGTAAGATACCGAGTTTCCTATCCTTCGATATTGGGTAGAAACCTCGTTCTACCAGTGAGTCTAATAAATATTGTGCTTTCCATTGCTCCTTTAAATCCTCATCTTCCGAACCATTTTCCGACCTCAATTTAATGGTCACTTACTTGGGTCTCTATTTACATAATATGTGACCAACAAAATTAGCTTATCGATGCCCCTCGAAAGGGTTCAGGGCGTCGTTAAACGTTAAGCCACAGTTTAGAGTTTCGTACTCTTCATAAATTGGATTAGTTTGACTTCTTTGATGATCTCGTTTGAAACAAGTTTTGACAAGTTTATTGGCTCGAAGTTTCGGTGGGTTGGCAGCGGGAAGTGTGGGTAGAATTTGTCGTTTTTAGAATTAGTTTCAAGGAAATTTCCAAACGCCTAGTTGACGCTTCCCGTGACCCAAGGGCTGGATTTTACCTTGGTCAGAGGCTAAGTGTTGCCATACAAAGTGGCAACGCCGCCATTCTCTTGGGCACATTACCGGCTGACAGCGTTGAGGAGGAGTTTTTTGATGCTCTTTTATAGTTTGTAGTTAGTTTTAGTCATTTTAATTATTATAATGTATATAGTTAATGTAAATACAGTTACATTCGTTTCAAAGGGAGAATATATAGGTAATCAAGATATTTTAAGCTTCTTTTTTCTTGGGCCCAGTATGTGACCACGTTAATCGTGGCGTCTGTGGCGTCTATTAGACCTGCTAAAGTGCAGGTGTTAATACAATAACAAGCATCGATATTTTAGGCTACTTGATTTTGTCGAACAACTTTTTAAAAGTAGACACATACATAATAAGTACCACGCAAACGCTCTTCGCTTAAATTTTGTACTTTAAAATATCGATGCATTGAGTTGTTTTTGGGTGCATCGAGTCGATTTTCGCTATTTCCCCCTTCTGCCACGAGCTACACGTATGAGCAACGCGACGATAGGAACTGCGGAAAAAACAAGTGAAAGAAGTTGTTCAGAGCCAGAGTTCATTTGGTTTTTCATCCTTTCACCAAGATTAATTCTTTTTTGGCCTTTTTAAACATTCGAATGAGAGAAGGTGGTACATTTCGGGTTCAATTGACTGCCACCGCTGTGAATAAGGCATTGGGCTGTAGATCGAAACTGAATAAGTAATGGCAGCTTGTCTGTACATCGGCTAAACATTAAATAGCCGTGTAAAGTACTAAACTGCAACATTTTACTATTGGTTTATCTGTACACTAGCTTGATATTAAACTTGCATTATTTTTTGTCAATTTGTAAAAACCATGAGGCGTTGCGCTATTTATGTAAAACAAACCACGACCATAACGTTTCTTATACACAGAATTATTAATATATCACTAAATCCTCCTAGAAGGCGACCTTATCCATAGATTAAGGAAACTTTCTCACAAAACTAATAAGTAACATTTATAAGTTAGGGATTATACTTGTATTAACTTTGCGAGACAATAAAGCTCCATATTTTCGGTTTGGGACATTACAATTCGTGCACAAGGTATTAATATTATGATTGCCAATAAATACGGCCGCCAGTGTATACTAAAAGTATCGCAGTAATGGCCACTCAAGATTTACAGTGTAGTGGCGAGCAGAAAAATTGGTAAGTACAGCAATAACCACATTCGTGCAATCTCAGCATGAAAAATGAGATAACAGAATTAATTTTTTTCCCGCTATAGATATTTTGTCATATAGAGAAAGACTTGGGCTATGCTGGTTTTTTACGTGTCGGCCATTTTTGTTAGTTTTTTCACCATTTATGGCCTCAGGCGATGCGTGATACGCGTGGTTCTCTTGTTTCCGTTGCATGAGAACTGGCTTGACTTTGTAGCTCAAGGTTGAGAAGTAAGTCAGCGGAGAAGAATTAAATCAGACATATCACGGGCTAGTGCCACATGAATGTACAGTGATATAGTGCACAAGTGAAGTGTTACTAACATAGTTTTAACGTTCTTCTTCATTTCTTTCATCATCTGCCTAGCCTTTTCCCAACTATCTTGGGGTCGGCTTCCAGTCTAACTGGATGCAGCTAAATAGCAGTATTTTACATGGAGCGACTGCCTCATCTGACCTCCACAACCCAGTCAGTACTGGGTAATACGAAACCCCTTGGTGAGACTGGTTGTCAGACTTTCGGGCCACTGACTACCTATAACGACTGTCAAAGATCTACAATTGACAGCCGAGACCAACGGATTAACGTACTTTCCGAGGCACGGAGGAAACTCGGTATGTAATTGGTGGTCACCCATCCACGGACCAATCTAGGCAAACGTGGCTTAACCTGAAGATCGACCCGAGCGGCTGTTATTATTTAGCCACGAGCTCCTCCTCCATTAAGCGTTCTATTCACCAACACAAATTGTATTTTGTCCATTTGTACCTCAAATACCTTTCTACTGTCTCACTCCCATTCGTTAATTTGGTGCCTTATTGACCTGCAAAAAACGGGGTACATGCGACATTGTGGAGGCTATGTGCTGGGCTATATTCAAATGACCATAACTCTTAAAATAAATGGTGTTTAGTCAATATTTTGATATCATTTTGTAGGTTGACTGAAAAATTCCTAATTAAACATTAAAACATACGCAGCATTGCTGGGATAATTTCGCACTAGAGTAGAAAATGTAAAAAAATAAGTAATTTTTTGTGTAAAATTTTGTGATTTCTTCTATTTTTTTCATCTTTTTGCTGATTTTTCAGGAAAATTTATTAAATGGTTCTATACCCTCGGCGTTTACCCTTGCAATAAAATTATTTGCACGTCTTTAAGTCTCTTAAATTCAAAGATATTAGCATTTCATTGAACATACCCTAGATCAGCCGAATAAAAAACAAGATGGCTGCGATTCGCGGGGTATTGGGTTAGGAATATTTATAAACGTGTATTTGTCGATAGAAGTGATGAATATTATGCCCTTAAAGTATCGGTAACCGTTAATCAAACACACTGTATATTTAGGGGCCAAAGTTGCCCGAAATAAATGTTATGTTACGTATGTTATTAATAAAATAACAAATAGATAATTAATCTTAAAATAAAAACAGTTTGAACACTGAATGTATATAAACATAATATAATATTTAAAGAAGTTTTAAATTTAATTTCCGGTTGATCAGAGAAGGCTTTTAATAGTTAGTTACCGCGGCATGGGGCCATGTAAATTGCTTTCAGGCGAGAGTGATAGTGACCAAGTTTTAAACTCAATTAAGTCTGTGATTAATGATGAACTAAACGTTTGTGATGGAAGTTTATTTTTCAGATTTTTGGTAAAGGGTATCTGTGGTTATGGGGAAAAATATTTTTTATGAGCTTTTTTTGGCCATGCCTAGTAACTCGAAAATTGCAGACAGAAGGGTAGATGGGGTATGGAGCATGTGCAATCCATACTATCTCTTTTTCCCGGGCACTGGCACGGCATATCGAATTTTAGAAAGAGACACAGTAATGTTTGATAGAGTGATGCTCTACGAAGTCAAATCTTTACAAAACAAACACTAAATGACACGTAAATAAATCGTACTGTTCGATTTTCATCGATTGGCTCACCGCCGAGAGTTCAAATTCCATAAAATTTAGACATTCATTTATTACGTGTTGGGTGAATTCTCCTAGGTAGGTAGGATCTCTTACCTTACCATAGTTACAACATAATTAAGATAACTAGAGTTGTAAAACTATTTCCGGACCTAAAAGGCATCTTACGGTGTTTATAGTTATATAGTTATAAGAAATTAATACGACGTCTTATGAAAGTACACAAGAATATTATTAAGATTATTTTGTCTACGTCAACTGATAAAACGGGGTAACTCAACTGTAAGCCATTGTTGCCTACCAACTACATAAATATTAAAAATGCTAAAGTAACTCTGTCTGTCTGTCTATCCGGAACTATTTCACATGTTGTCGGCAAACAGTTTTGTATAAAATTATGACACACGCAGAGGCCTTGATTGGGACATAAGATATTTGTTTCTGGCAACACAAAATTATATTTAGTCTATGTTAGAATAAACGTCAAATTCTGATGTCTATGGCCTTCAATTGGCTTCCTATCGTCCGTTGGGTTAACCTGTATCTATCAATGTGTAATAAAAACAGTTTTAATCAGCTACCAGAGAGAATTAAGCTGCCAGCGAGAATACAGTCCACAGAAAGAATTACATGAAGTTAACAATATTTTTTATCTTGGTAGTACAAATTTTTCTATCCCTTGAATACTGTAAATACCTCTTTGTCCTTTTCTTATACCAATTCTTTTGCTTTCGGCGCAGCATCTGCTTCTTCCTTAATTCTCTATTAATTGCCATCTCAGCGGTCACCACATTTCTAGCTATATCACCTTTCTCACAGTCCATCCATCGTTTCTTTGGTCTTCCTCTACCTTTATACACATCCACATTCATACTAAAAAATTCTTCAATTTTGAAAAATATTTAACATTTTAAGACAAAATATAATTCACAGTACACCATAATTGCTTTATAATTTGAAATGGAAGCTGCTAGGAAATTGTTCTCAACTAATTAGAAGTCTGCTAATATCATTTAATTGCTCGACAGTGTACAAGTCCCTCAAAATTACGGCACACTTCTAGTTAAGCACGGCTTCGTCATTATTTCGCGTTTCAAGTGTACACTGTTGCTATATTCTATTTACAAGTTTGTGCTCATACTTATCTGTAACGACCTACACTTGTTCAGGTTTAATATTAATTTATATTTTGTTTACAATGTTCTCAGCGTTTTAGGGTTCCGTTGCCAAATGGCAAAAACGGAACGCTTAATTACGTCCTGTCTGTCTGTCTGTCTGTCCGTTTACCACATCATGATCATCATCTGTCGAGCCGTTTCCTAACTATGTTGGTGTCGGCTTCCAGTCTAACCGGATGCCGCTGAATGCCAGTATTATACATGGAGCGACTGCCTATCTGATCTCTACAACCCAGTTAGTACTGGGTAATACGATACCCCTCGGTGACACTGGTTGTCAGACTTTCGGGCCACTGACTATCTGTAACGACTGTCGGCTGTCTGTGTGTCTGTATCAACAAACACATGGCAAGCAAATAAAAACATGGTGAAAAATACCCGTCACATAGTCGTCATCGATGTCTAAAATGTTTAGAATTGGTTTAAAATAATAAAAAAATAAATGTACTGGCGCCGTTTAGGATTTCAATTGTTATGTTTATCTCAAGATGTCAAATATAAACTGGTATTTTTGGATAAAGATGATTTACATATCATGATTGCTGCAAATATTGACTTAGTGAGTTGGAAGCAATTTACGCATTATATTGCGTAACATTCTGCTATAAAAAGATTGAGCGTTATTTTTAATGTAATCATTTGATGAACACATGTTGAAATAAATAAATAGTTTGAATTTTATAAAAATAAAAGTGGCAATAATAGCAAATACTTTATAAACCATTTTATCAAGAGTCTTTTATAAAGAATGGTCTCCTATCCGCAGGCTGGCCTCAACTAGCGCGGCTTAACATATGACATGGATATATTCTGTTGCTCTTTGGGTGAATTTACAAGAACAGCTACCTATAAAATTTGTTATGGTTGAATAGCGGAACTATGTATTTTTTTTTTTTAAGTATGCTACAATATCGCATTGGGTCTAGCCTGTAAGGATATTTGTATGTTTGAAGTGAATAAATAAATAAATAAATAAATGTATCTGAACATCATGCATCTACTCGTTAATCTTCAACTTCGAGTACTTCACAATTCTCACTCGAAACTTCGAACCACCTTCGCGACTAAACTAGGTACAGAACCGTACAAGCACAATGTGAAACAAGGAATGGTCACCCATCCGCAGGCTGACCTCGACCAGCGCGGCCTAACCTGAATTTAAAAGTGCACATTTAAATTAACCTACGAGCCATACACAACTCCCACTTCAAACTTCGAACCACATTAGCGACAAAACTACGAACGGAACCGAACAAACACGAGGTGAACTATACAGGGTGTGTTTATTCTTCCCTGTTTATTTTGTAAGCCACGAACTTTGTAATTACGTGCAAGCAGATTGTACTGAACCTGAGTGCTGGGTGCTGTACTTGAGCTGTGTCTACTAATGTTACAAACGTGAACTTTTTTAGTGGCTCTTCGTTTGAAAACCGCTAATTTTGTTAGAAGACGAGTTGTTTCAAGGAATTTTGAGGGTTTACTCGTAATTAATTTATATCGGGTTCTGAGAATGACGGGGATTGTTTAATTACTCTAAATTACGTTATGTTTAGTACCTTACTTAGTTCTGTTTCGCCTCAGCTTTGCGAGAATGCTATGACGGCATGTCAAAACACAGAGAATTCTGCACTATATCTAAGTCAACCGCGGTATACGTTCGTGGATAAATTCTTGTGTTGTTTAGAAAATCTTTGTATTTGAATTACAAACATTTTCCATAGTACAAATACATACATTGCCAGAATAATGACTACAATGTCTTTCGTCTAACATGAAAATACACATTAGTATTCAACATTGTGTTTTATCAAAGGTTTCCCCCTGAAATTCAGAATGTTCAGCCTGGCTGTGAGGCCTTTATTAATCTGTAATCCCCTTTCTAAACAATTTGTATGCGCGAGGGGTACTCAGTTAATACAGGTTGTTGTATAGAGTTTCGTGAAACTGTTATTTTAAACTTTAACAACATTACTACCTTCGGAGAAAATGTTTTAAGTTTATTTTTGACCGACTTCAAAAAAAGGAGGAGGTTCTCAATTCGGTTGTATGTTTT
Source organism: Standfussiana lucernea (assembly GCA_964057025.1). Classification (NCBI taxonomy): domain Eukaryota; kingdom Metazoa; phylum Arthropoda; class Insecta; order Lepidoptera; family Noctuidae; genus Standfussiana; species Standfussiana lucernea. The sequence goes on along the minus strand of OZ059793.1, from coordinate 15,592,413 downwards.
TTTTTTGTGTTTGTTACCTCATATCTTCGTCATTTATGAAGCGATTTGAAAAATTCTTCTTTTATCTGAATGGATCTGCTTCCCAATTGGTCCCATAGAAATTTGATCAAAATCGGTTCAGCAGTTTGGTTTTTAAATCAAAATAGCTGAAAAAAATATGTCATCCAAGTATAAGAAATTGCGAAATTGATACTTGACAAGGATTTGTGTGTGATGCGATAACTAAAAAGGGTAAAATAAAAACGTTTTTGCAAAAAAAATAACCGACTTCCAAAAAAAACACTAAAAAAAGTGGTGACTGGTGGTGGTTTGTTTCATTGACTTTTTTGGCACCGACTTCCGAAAGTAAACTTATTTTCCACTTTTTTTTTGTGTTTTTTTTGGAAGTCGGTTATTTTTTTTGCAAAAACGTTTTTTGTCAAGCAAGCTCGATACTGAACGTGAGTGAATTTGCCTTATATCTCTAGTAGTTCTATCTTCGAAAAGGGCATAGTATTATTGGAGTTTTGTACATTAGGAGTCTAAGAGTTTACTTCGTGGAAGTTATTGCCTACATATGTAACTGGCACAATATGGCTTTACCACAGACCACTGCCGGCCCTTTTCCAAACAATATGCTGCTTGAAATTAAGGACGGGCTGAAGTGATGTTATGTTTCTTCTAAATAGGCAGTAATCAGCCATTACGGATCTAAAGACCCCTCCTACTAATAAAATCGAAGGGATAAAGTTGTAATCACAACGGCGCGAAGGTGGATTTGTGATCGCTATAAGATGTTATCAGGAACTTGGACAGCCCAATTGCCCATCTAAGCACTTTGTGACTTACTTACTCTCAGAAGACCTTTTTTAGGTACGGACTATTTAGTCCAGGACAATTTTTTTTTTTGCGATTTTAAAATCATGGAACGTCAATACTTCTAGAATTAAAGGATAGCTCAATGCTCAGACTTAAAATCAACCTACAGAGCATTAAAAGATCTGCCTTGCACAGATCAATGCAGATAGGCTAAACATAAGAACGCTAATGGGTGTAAAAATACCCTTAATGAATCCGAAAAGCACTTGTTCTCCCCGTCTTTGCGATCAGTTTTTTTTTTCTAGAACATACCTGGGAACCTTCTAGTTACATAGATATTTGGGGTTAAGATTCCAACTTTTCACAAGTTTTTTTTTCATGTTACAACTTTATTTTAAATACCTCATTGACACTATGTTTTGAGTGCGTTACATTGACTCCTATCGTAAAACGGCGCTACTCAACGAATTTTATATGGATGATGCCATCACGGGCCATCATACCATAGAATCGACGAAGCTATTGCAAAAAGAGCTAAGTGAACTACTGAAGAAAGGTGGTTTTGTTTTACGAAAATGGTCCACGAACGAACCATCTATTCTCAAAGACCTACAAAAGAAAGAGAAAAGTAACGATAACGAATTTAACTTCAAACAACAAGAGTTTAGCAAAACACTGGGGCTCGCATGGAATGACGCAAGCGACACATTCCATTTTATTAGTGAAGCACCTAACGACAACCAAAATGCAGCATATACAAAACGCAGGTTATTGTCAGAAATAAGCAAGATCTACGATCCACTCGGTTGGTTGGCTCCAATAACACTACAAGCAAAAGTGCTTTTCCAAAAACTATGGAATGATAGCTGCCAAAACATTGGCTGGGATGAAAATGTACCGGATGCTATAGAAAAGGAATGGAGGCAAATAAAATCCGACCTGCCGAACATAAAATTCATTAGTTTACCAAGATGGATAAAAAATGAAAACAATAGTACGATCGAATTGCAAGCCTTCTGTGACGCGAGCGAGAGAGCCTACGCATGCGTTATCTACAGCCGAACTACGTCATCCAGTGGCGCTTACGAAACAACACTAATCGCAGCAAAAACTAAGGTGGCACCAATCAAGAAGAAAACTACAATACCGAGATTGGAATTATGCGCCGCAGTTTTGCTAGCGAAACTCCTACAAAGGATAACAAAAATCCTTGAAGATTACGATCTAAGGATTACCTGCTGGACCGACTCTAAAATCGTTCTAGCATGGCTTCAGGGAAATCAAACTAAATACGAAAAGTATGTAACTAATAGAACAACACAAATATTAAACATCGTGCCTGCGATCAACTGGGGTTACGTGAAAACAAACGAAAACCCTGCCGACTGTGCCACAAGAGGACTCCCACCATCCAAACTGGTCAACTATTGCCTGTGGTGGGAAGGCCCTAAATGGCTTAAGGAGCAAGAAACACGAGCCCTTGACTCTAAACAAACCTATAGCACAAACGAGGGCTTCCTAATAAACTGTTATGCGAGTAATAGGACGGAACCCACATCGATAAAAAATGAATTAATAAATTCATTACTTGAACGACATAGCAATATAAATCGTATTACAAGAATACTAACTTTGGTGATACGTTTCGCTGATGCATTACGAAACAAAAGAAGGTCAACTGAGTGCCATGAACTGAACTTGCACGAACAAAACAACACACTAATTATAATTATTAAATCAGTGCAACGGGATTATTTCGAAAATGAGATAAATTCTCTAACCAAAGGTGAAAAACTTGCCAACAGAAGCACCATTTTGAAACTTAATCCATTTTTGGACTCCAATGGAGTTTTACGTGTTGGAGGACGCCTAAACCACTCAAACTTGCCAGTAGAAACGAAACACCCCATTCTTTTACCAGGAGAGGGAAAACTAACCCATCTTATTGTTGACAAGGCGCATCTACGAACTTTACACGGTGGAGCAAGATTAACGCTAGCTAACACTAGAAACACGTACTGGATAATCAGCGGCAATCGAACCGTCAAGAAAATACTGCGACAATGCATCCGATGCCGTCGATACGCAACAACTCGAGGTGAACAGTTAATGGGCAACCTTCCTAAAGAAAGGATTACTCCATCGAGGCCGTTTTCACATACCGGCGTCGACTTTACAGGCCATGTAGAGGTAAAGATAAACAAAGGCCGCGGGATAAAAACCTGCAAAGGCTACATAGCCATATTCATATGTATGTGCACAAAAGCAGTGCATATTGAACTTGTTTCGGATCTATCAACGGAAACTTTCATCGCAGCACTAAGAAGAATGTGCGCCCGAAGAGGCACCCCAAAACATATTTACTCGGATAACGGAACCAACTTTGTCGGAGCCGCAAGAGTTCTAAAAGAAGAGTTCCAACTATTTAAAACATTGCAATCATCAGAGTTCTTTAAGGAGATCAACGACCTTCAAATCGAGTGGCACTTCAACGCTCCATCCTGGCCATCAGCAGGAGGCTTATGGGAAGCCGCTGTACGTTCCATGAAAGCACACCTGAAAAGGGTGATCGGACAACAAAGGCTTACCTACGAACAATTTGCAACGCTTCTCACACAAATCGAAGCGTGCATGAACAGCCGGCCACTTTGTCCATTATCAGAAGATATTGAAGATCTAGAATACCTCACTCCTGGTCACTTTCTCACGGGGAGTCCAACACTAACACTACCACTCAATGAACCTGAAGAAAACAAAGCGATAGGCATCAGAAATAACTGGAAACTCATTGAGCTCATGCGTCGACACTATTGGGGTCGCTGGTCGAAAGAATACCTTAATTTACTACAAAACCGAAACAAATGGCAACAAACTAAAGAAAACATACAGAAGGGGCAGCTAGTTCTCGTCAAAGAAAGTAATTTACCCTCAAGCCGATGGGCTATGGGACGAGTAGTAGAACTGCACCCAGGCAGCGACAACTTAGTACGAGTAGTCACGCTTAAGACACAAAATGGGGTACTTAAGAGACCCATAACTAAACTCGCCCCTCTACCTATAAACGAGGTATGCGGAAGCACTGATACACAAGAAGGGAGTCCAGAAACGGACCACGACGAGCCAAAGAAAGGCACTCATAAAAGTCGAACAGGGGTAAACAGCCGGCTTATGATGTTACTAGTAGCATTTACAACGCTATCATGTGGACTAGCAGCACCCCTGCAACATTTTAAAATAACTCGGTTAACTGAAAACCAACCAGTGTACTTTGACCCCGTCGGAAACATCCAACTCATCCACGATGAATGGAAACTTCTGGTATACTATAACCTGACAACATTCTGGCAAAGTACGACAAAGGTGGAGGAGTTCGTAAATCATTTAGGCCAACTATGCAACACGATGCCTAACGAACCATGTCACTCGACGTCACAACAACTCAAGTTCGAAATGAACCAGCTGAACGAGTATAACATATTGTTGCGGTCTCAACATCAACAGCGGAGGCGACGTGGCTACGTCAACGGCGTAGGAAATCTTGCCCGAGCCCTGTTTGGTGTCCTTGACAGCGATTTCGCCGAAAAATACGCTCAAGATATAGAAAAAATTAAAACAAACGAACAATATTTATTACAACTGATACGAAATCAGACACTGATTATCGAGGCAGAAAACAACGTCATCAAGAAAAATGAAGACTTTGTAAAGACGCAATTGGAAGTAATTCAACAATTCATGAACGAAACGGTAGATAATACGGCTGTGATAGAAAACAGATTTCAACGAATGAAAACAATGAATGATGTCAATGCTGGGGCACTAACAGCTAGTTTACTTATCTCAGTACTGAGAAGAAACCAAGAAATGCTCTTAAGTGCATTGACAGATATCTACAGAGGCCATCTCGACATGAAATTATTCACACCGGAGCAGCTATCTGAACAACTCAATTACATTGCCGGTATCATACCGAAAAGATTAACATTACCTATCAAACACAGCAATGGGTCGAACATAAAAAATATTTACAAAATTATTTACGTTAAAGCCCGACTCACCGAACAGTACTTACTCTTCGAATTACATATCCCTTTATTAAGCGATGACGAGTATACACTGTATCGCAATATAGCTATTCCTAGATGGGAAACGGCTGAACAATGTCAGGTGATACAGACAGCAACACAATATATTGGAGTCAACTTCGTAAAGAGTACCTACATACAGATGGAAGAGGTTGATCTTCAGCAGTGTACCACAATGTCGGCGGACAATCATATCTGCCATGCCTCTACAACTATCAACAACTTGCATGGAGCCACGGCATCCTGCGAAGCTAAAATACTTAGTCAAAATGTAAATAACATTACATGTGACTGGGTCTCACAACAATGCGCTGACCAATGGATAAAATTACAGAGACCAAACATATGGCTGTATAATTGCATCAATGAGTGCACGATTCGCATCGTCTGCGAAAATCGAATTACAACAACCACTATAACAAAAGCAGGGCTCCTTGCCCTAGGTCAGGACTGCATACTTCAGCACAAAGACAACACAATTTATTCACATAACGTTTTTAGTAGCAGTACCAACATTGGAATAACCTTGGAGGTACCTACTATTGACTCACCAAATGATATGTGGAACACATTCAAAAACACAAAAATTGTGCTACCGAAATTGAACTTATCTAATGACCACAAATTATTAGATGACCAGATAGCCGCACAAAAGGGAAGAGAGAGCCTACCTGATGGTCTCAGCGTCCACGATATCGGCAACTACGCTATAAGCTCTTTGCTGGTGGGAGGAATCGTCGCCGCTATAATAGTTTGGCGAATAAGAAGATATCTTCAGGCACGTAAGAAGAGCGATACGACAGGCAACGTGAACAGGACTCAAGAAAGGTCAGAAGATATAGAACTAAAGGAGATTCCTGCCTACGCCAAAATACGAGGTGGACATTCGGAAAACGACCGGCCACCGCTACCAGCAATTGGAACAAGATTTAAACTATGATTAATTAATTAAGAACGATGTCTTGCTTATTGTTTTGATTGCTTAATAACATGTACGAGTATACTATTTAACTTGTAACTCAAGTTTGGTTATCTGAGTGCGTACATATTTTTCCCTCGGGAGCATGTACGAGCCAATAATGCTCATACAGCAAAAGTAAGTTTCTGCGCACGTAATGAATTACGCTAAACATACTTTATTTGTTATATTATAACATAAATTCAGTCGTCACTAAAACTCAGCGACAAGCGGGTCGATCAATAATAACATTGCATCAAGTGCGGCTCAGATAACTAAACAAACGTAACAAACGTAATTAAACTATTAAACATAACAGTGGTTTGGTGTGAACTAACAACCTTCCTACAACAACTACCGGGGTATCTGTCAACGACGAGAAAACCCCAACAACGTGACTTTTCACCCAAATAAAAAAAATCGCAGCAATAAATTTTGCTTATTTAGTTTGATGTACAGAATGCTTGGTTCACAGCTTCGGGTCAGTTTACACCTTGTAAATTGAACTGGATTCAAAAGGTGCAAAAACTTTGTGACTTAATTTAAAAGAAGCCTATTTCCAGTGATTACGTGCACAGTTCTTCACGAGTTGCGAGGAATACATCAAGTTAAGTAAACAGCCGGTGCGCGCCATCTTTCTTTTTTAATTGTTCTACTTCGAATTTCAAATATTTTTTCTTTCTTAGCTAAGCAGGTGTGGAAAATGAGATATTCTAACGTGCAACTGTGTAACATTATTTTCACTTTTTATTGCAACTGTTACAACAAGACGGGCAACAGTGTCGTTTACGATGATTGCATTTTTCTGTCGTTACTTATAACTTTAGTAGCACTTTCTGCTGTTAGGTATGCACAAAGTGATCAAATTATGAACTGGCGAGGCGTTAACGTGTTTTTAGCAAGATTGCGGTTGATGTATGAGATGAAACCTGGGTAATGACACAATCTTGGGTGCGGCTTTCCATACGGAAAGCATTAAATTCCTACCCACCGTTTTTCTGAAAAGTTGACAAAGGAAACTTACACGGTCACCAGCAGGACATCTTCCGTCATTATCAATTATTGGGAGCTCACAATAATTGATAATCACAGAAGATATCCCGTAAGTGACAGTATAAGTTTGGTTATAAGCTGTGAAAGCTCGAAACAGTGTTTGACCAAGGCAGTGTGCCAAGTTTGCTCCTACACTCTGGGCGTAGACGACGGTTAAGTACAGCAGTGCATTATTCTCGCGTGTTTTTCGACGTCGTGGTGGGTTACCATAATCTGTTAGTGCAAGAATGTTTTAGTACTATTCCGAGAGCGGGTAAGAGATGGCGCTACACAGCTGTCTCCCCCCGTTCGATGACATGAACTTTGTATCAGATTTAGGTACCTAATACTAGTTGTTCGTGATTTTATAACTAGGTATTTTTTTTTCTGACTAATACCAACATTTCTCGTTGATGTTTCAGGTAACAACTTTATACAGGGGCTTAGATGTATTCCAGGTATTTTGTCTAAGCAAACTGAATAGGTAAGGTTATTTGGTAGAAATGTGCTTGCTAACCTAAATTGGAGTTCACTGAAATGTTTTGCCTCTAAGAAGTGGAGTTTGACTTTTAAAATGAAGTTATTTATTTATTTATTAAAACTTTATGCCCAAGTAAAAAACTGTACAAAGGCGGACTTAATGCCTTGGGCATTTTCTACCAGTCTACCTATGTATTGTCTAGTTATGTATTTTCATTCCCATCTTGTATTTATCTATCCATAAATTACGTTACAAGAATTTCATGGGACTCCCGCCTCCCTAATGCAACGTCACATATTTTGCAATTTTAAATATCCATACGGATGTTGGAAATATTTTAAAGTTTTTCGTTAATAGTTCAAATTTCGTATTTTAACTCTTTTTACGATATACTTTCTAGATTTTGAAATATGACGTCATTCAATTAAATATGTATAAAGCATCTTATCAAACGAATTCAGTCCAAAAACACTCGAAAAAAACAACGAAGTGAAATGAAACTGTCACTCATATATTTCCTATCAATTCTACCGATTGAATTAAACTTGATTCAAATCCCATGAACAATTGGAACGTCACTGATGTAAATTCACCAACACTTCAATCTCGAATACTTACGAGAAGTATTTCACCGAAATAGAAAAGTAGTAAGTAGAAAGTTATTCAATATCGAATATCTCTCGACACAAAACTTGAAACAATCCTTCAGACTGAAGTAAGTATTTGAGTAGTTTGTCATGAATATTTTTTTTTTTCACAAAATAGGCAATTTGCGAGCATGTTTCTCGGTAAGCATGTGAGATTGGAATTTGAAGTCGTCTTCTTTATCGTGCGGTTAGTGCCTAACCTGGTGTCAGAGTTTTTATACCACCCATAGGCCTCTGACTTGGCTTTACATGCCGTCGATAAATATCTCTCAGGCATGCTGATTTCCTCACGATGTTTTCCTTCACCGAAGCAAGCGATAATTATACAATACGCACATGATTCCGAAAAATCAGAGGTGCGTGTCTTGGGTTCGAACTCAAGACCTATGACTTGGCAGTCCAACGGTCACTCCACTAGGCTATCACAGCTTGCTTGGAATTTGAAATAAAAAAACTTATTCTGACATCCAGTATTCTATAATCGCTTTAATTTCTTAATACTTTCAGTCAAATGGATTTTCCTACACTGGATTGAATAACAAATATAACAAAGCCTTTTGTACCGTTGTTGCTTCGTCTTAAGGTAGATCTATTCATGCTGGTTTAAGGCAATTTGTTTAGAAAACAATCTTCTTACTTGAGATTTCTGTGAAAAGAAATTTAAGATAGGGCGGCCTTTATATAGCGTGTTTTATTCGGTTAATATTAAAAGAGATTTTAATCTTGAGATTTTGTAGAAAAATTGTTTTCGCTGCTCTGAGAATTTAAACGCTTCAGAGTTATTTTTATTGATAAAATAAACTAAACTGCATTCACCGTACTTCAAGTTTGATATTATAGTATTAAGAGCGATTGAGTGATTTTTTATTATGGCTTGACATTATTTTATTGTAGAAAATTGAAATTGGAAGTAATAGAAAATTGATGGCTACGTATAAGTATAGAAATAAATAAAGGAAATATTGACTGATAGTTTTATGTACCTACATTTTAGTAAAAAGATTTCATCTATTAGATGGGTGTCGTGGGATGTCAGCTCTTATTTTAGTAATCAATGAGATATGAATCATTCGGTCTGCACTTCAGCAAGTAAGCAAGAGCGTTCCAGTCCAAGTAGGTAAGTACGTAAATCCAACAGCAAATACACAAAACAAAGCTGACATTAAACAACTACAAATTAAAACAAAAATAACTACATCGAGTCGCGTTGTTCCAAAAACAAAGTTAAATAGCGCTGTCATCTCGTATTTGAACAGGAAAACAATTGAAGTGAACACTTTTTTTCATTAAAAGGCAACAAACAATGGTATTGGATCGCAAAGTAAATTAGTTTTATGACTTGTTTGGCACCGTGGCCGTGTTGGGGCTGGACCACATTGATAACACGACGTGTAAGGAGGGCTAAACACTTATTTCGGGCCGGTATGATTCGGTACAGCTAGGCGGTAACATAGACTATTAACAGTGATACACTATACAGTTGTTGTAAAGGTCAGCACATTCGATTCGGCATTTGAACAACATAGTCAACCCGAAACCTGAAGCACAGATCCTCCTGAAGTGAGTCACAGATAACCTCCTTCAAATTCTACAAGATTTCCATGCAATCGTAGGTAAAACTGAAAAAAAACCGGTCAAGTGCGAGTTGGACTCGCGCACCGAGGGTTCCGTACAAACTTGTGGGTATATAACTTTTTTTTATATGACGAAACTAAAAATTTACGGTTTTCGTAATTTTTCCTATATCTGTACTATAAGACGTGACTTCGTACAAAATTTCAAGATTCTAAGTTCACGGGAAGTACCCTGTAGGTTTTGATTCCCGTGCGAGTTTCGAAAATTTGCGGAAATTTGCGGCCTAAGTGGCTGTATCTTTTGATTGCGTTGACTTAGAAGGTTGATTTTTCTACAGCTTCCAGGGACAGTAGAACTAAGTATCATATAGAAATTTCAGTTTGATACCTCCACGCGTTCCTGAGAAAAACGGTCTTGACAGACGGACGGATGGACGGACGGACAACAAAGTGATCTTATAAGGGTTCCGTTTTTTCCTTTTGAGGTACGGAAACCTAAAAAGGCTCGTAACAGGAGTGTGGTGGCACTGGTGGCACGAGCAAAAACTTGGTGAAGTGAGGCTGAAGACGATGAAGATGTTGATGAGTGCGGCTATTTACTTAAATGTATGGAGCAACTGATATTTGTTTGCGATTTCGTGGTTGGTTCTGACTGTCTATGAAGTTTTCAATTAGATATTTCAATTACCTACACCAGTACCTACATCTTGTATAAATGACACTACACGCAAGACCAGCGCGAGACTAGCAATAGGATGACTATTTGTCCTCACAAATTTACGATACAACGCAAGTGGGAATACTCGCTTAGGACAGTGTTTCTTTTTGCTGTGCGGGTGAAATGGAGGATAATGTGCGTATTTATAGGTGTAGTCGGAATTAAGGTGAGATCGTATCGCAGGAAGGGAGGCTTGATTTGTAGTTATAGTTTAGGTTCCTACTTCCTACCCGTCCGTGAGTGAGGCTATTGCGTTTTTTCTGACTTAGGATACGATACGAAATGAAGTTTATTTCGATGTGCGGTTTTTGAAAATTTAAAGCTTATACCGTGGTAAAAAGTTAAGACAATCAGCAGGGATGTTTAAAACTATTCATTTTTTACCTATTCAACTGCTAAAATAAAATCTAGATTCTACAAAGTCTTCAGCAGTTCTACCCAAATTCCCGAACCGAACTTTAAACTCTTTGACTTCTGAGTGACATCATGGTACCAAATAGTTATTAATACTTACGACAAAACTCGCGCTACACTTTTGGAGAAATTGTTATAAACAGTAAAGATAATCCTCTCTAAAGGTAACAGAAAATACCAATAACTTATTATTAATTTTCAAAGTGGAAAGAATCACCTCAAACTCCAACAATTTAATCATAACTTTAGCATCCCTCCTCACATCACCTTTACACTTGCAATATCTCTGTTCTCTTTTTTGATACAAACAGCAGTTAATATTCTCCAGACCTTTGACGTTATGGGTACGTAAAGGCCAGGTATCATAACTAAAGTATAAGATATCAAAAATGCCGAGACAAGGTACGTATTTTTTTTATATTTATGGCAAAAGCTGATGATATTGCGACACGTGCCTTGAAATTGCTCCGTCACCGATGAACGTGCCTCTCGCGTGGAAATGGTGAAACTTTAATGCCTTTTTGTGATTGCTTCGGCTTTGTAAATGGAGATTTATTTCTGACGCCTTTTTTTATGAAATCAAATAATTTTAGTATCAAGCAACTGAGGCCCATAGAAAAAAATACACAAAATAATCCTATACAATAACAAAATAATACCTACATATTAAAAACCTTATTAAACTATTTAATAACTATACACATAAAATTGCCGGCGTCGTGTTTCGCTGCGTGGTGTCGCGTAACCGACCTCGGATACGTCGATATACGACACTCTTCGGCCAAAAATCCTCTTTCAAGAAGATCTGTAGCTGGTGGGTTGGAATTGAAACTCGTAACGCGAACGAGTTAAAGTTGATGTTGTGGCGCGATTCCAACGTTTCGACCCTCAGTCAGTCTTTACTCTCAAATACGCCACGACTTCATCAATCTTTGTGGAGTAATACAGAGCTGCGTAGGCACAGCAAACCGCAGCAGCATGTTGTGTCCACTCGGTGCGGTACCGCACTGAATACGGGAACAGGGCTTCTTCTTCTACTTCTTTTCCACTTTAATGAAGCCCTCTTCATCAAATTGGCCCGCTTTTGGCATGGAGCTACGGACCGCAGACAGGGCAGGTTGAGCACCCTATTCAAATTATATGCTAGCATCATTATACATATAATACTCCTTAATGGTATAGGTTTAAAGTCGTGATTCAATAGAATTCGGGCTAAGGATCGTTTTAAAAAAAAAAGTCGTTACCTAGTGTAATATCGACATTAATTTCATGGTTCGGTCTCACAACTGTCAAAATATAAATTTTAGGGTAGGTTTCGTTGGAGTAAATGTAAATTTTAAGTAAGTACCTATCCACATTTTTTTGTATCTTACCTCTTTTGTACGTACCACTTCCTTTGTTGTTCCAAACACTGCTACTTTTCAAAGTTATTCTTCGGATGGTAGGTAAGCGTTTCCCAATGTTGCTCGAGGATATGAAAACTTTGGGAAGGATGACGCTTTCTGTTTGCAGATTCTTCGAAAGTTTGCACCAAGTTTGCAATTTATGCAAAGTGGTTTGTGGTTTTGGTTTGGATGCAAATAAGGCTCTTTTTCTTCTAGGTGTGGGAAAACCTGGTATATCATTATAAAGAGACGAAAGTGAGTAGATAAGAAAGCTGTCTTAAATTTTTTAGGAGCATGTCTTTGCAAAGGACCTTTTTTTTTTGTTGTATTCTTTTTCCTAGAAACGAATGAAAATAAGATGGTTTCTTTTGATACAGTAAACCAGTAAATGGTGCTCAATTTATGCAGAATGACAGCGAAATAGGACTTTTTTCTTCACATACATTCAACCAAAAAACTATCGGGTATGTATGATTTGTTTAAGGATGCAATTTCAATTTTTTGATTTTTTTTTCGTTAGATTGGCACAACTATTTTCATTTTGGCGCGGAGTTTGAGTTGCATCTGTTATTTAGATTAAATACACTGCTGTTTTAGTTAGATCATATCTAGAGTGTATTGCGAATTTTATGATGGACAAAAACATTGAACAAAGAGTTTGTCTTAAATTTTGCATTGCCAATGGAATTTCGTGTTCGGAGTCCCTGAAAATGTTACAGAAGGCTTACGGAGAATCGACTTTATCAAAAACACGTGCTGATGAGTGGAAGAAAGCGTTCATAAGCGATCGAGATGTGATGGAAGATTTGCCTCGCTCTAGTAGGCCATGAACGTGTTCAACTGAAGTATACATCGCCAAAGAGAAGGAAATAGTGACTGAAAATCCACATTCAAGTTTGAGAGAGATAGTCGCTGAACTCTGTGTCTCGCGAGTCGATCCGTACCATTTTAAATAATCACTGATACAAAAATGCTGCCGCTCGGCTAGTCCCAAAAGACCAAGATTTTCTCCAAAAACTCAGTCGCATAAGAGTCGCTGAGGACATGCTAGAAAGAGTCAATTCCAACCCAACATTAATTATGAAACGCATTGTTACCGGTGACGAGACGTAGGTTTACGAGTTTGCCATGCAAACTAGTCAACAAGCTTCGGAGTGGCGTCTTCCAACTGAACCGAAACACGCCAAAGTCGATCAAAAGTCATAGTCATGTTGACCGTTTTCTTTGACTTGTGGGTTGTGCACTCGGAATTCTTGCCGGAAGGTCAAAAATAAAGTAAGTAAAAATATAAATAAAGAATATTATTTGAACGTTATTCGGCGCAAAAGGCCAGATTTGGGGAAAGAAAATTCTTGGATGTTGCACCACGATAATGCGCCTTCGCATAAGGCCATCATAGTGAACGAATTTTTGCCCAAAAACTCAACAAATACCATCGAGCAACCACCTTATTCACCAGAAATGACTCCAGCCGACTTCTTTCTTTTTCCTAAATTCAAATGTCTACTTCGTGGCACCCGTTTTCGTTCGGTTGAAGACATAAATGAGAATTCGCGGCGAGAACTGAACTCAATTCCGGAAATAGCGTTTAAAAAATATTTTAATGGTTGAATTATTCGTTGGCGTAAGTGTATCGTTTCTGAAGGAGCATACTTTGAAGGCAATAAAATAACTTTGGATGAATAACTAACAGTTTGTGTATTATTGATCGTTTCCCGGTACTCTCTTAACATAGTAGTATAGATAATGTTTTGTTTTTCGTCGGAGTTGTATACCAATTTAGCACATATAAAAAACATTTTCAAAAGATATGCAAAAAGTGTCGGCTTCCAGTCTAACCGGATACTGCTGAACATCAGTGTTTGACACGAACTGACTGCCTATCTGATCTTCACAACCCAGTACTGGATCACACGATACCTCGCAAGACTGATTGAGAGACTTTCGGGCCATGTACTGACTACATGGTAACCGTTTTTGTGTCCCTTCCACCGTGTATAGCTGATCTTCTGTACCTCTCTTCTTTGTAGTACCGGGTTCAATTAAAAGATAATGTAAGGGAAACAGCGAGTGGCGGGGTTGACGGATGTTCAAGTGGCCAAGTTAGAAGCGATGGCAGTATGGAGTGCGTCTGTTTTGAGAGCTGTTTTGGATAGAGTGGAAATATTGTTATTATATTTCATGACAATCTTGGATTTAACATCACTGGAGCAGTAGGCAGAGTTTATATTCAAAAAGCAACTATAATGTTATTTACTTATTTTTTAACAAAAACGAATTGTAGAATTATGAATAAATAACGAGACCTTACACGTAACAAATTAATAACAATTTATGCTTCAGAACTTAATTAATCAGAATGACAACCTGACCGCTGAAACCAGTGTACCCAGAAGATGCATTCGTTTAAATTTCAGTGTTCTCGGGAAAATCATACTAATTGTATATCCGCTTGTCGCTTCTCCTAGAAGCTTCATTAATCTCATTAAAGCTGGGTTGAGCCCCTTTCAGACACGATTATACATGTGCTAGCATACCACTCATATCTGATCCGTGAATCCTGCAACATCTTTGTTATAGTTTGATCTCGTGCATTATTCAAGTGCATATTTCTCATCTGTTCGAATCTCAACCAGATCTTACCCGCAAGCTTCAGAACCACCATCATAATCCATCCAACTAATCGGCTGATCTTCTTTCTTCTTCTTCTTTATCGTGTGGTTAGATCCTAACCTGGTGTCAGAGTTTTTATGCCGCCGATGGGCTTCTGACTTGGCTTTATATGCTGTGAGGTGCGTGTCTTGGGTTCAAACTTGAGACCTATGAATTGGCAGCCTAAACTCTTTCTCATCAATCATTCAACGAGGGTCCTACTCCATCGGCCTTCATCACGTCTAGCCAAGGGTTCTGCCAACCTTCATGTAACAGCAGTTACCCGGATGCCAACATCTTAAACTTCAGCCCTACTATTTGTTATGGACTTGCTCTTTCAACGATAGGTCAACATAGCAGATAGGAGCCTTCTTTGAAGCATATGTCTATCGTGTCATAACAATACACTACGTTGGGTGCATCCAAAGCAGTCAGCTTCTCCAACTGATTATATGCTGTTCAATACGTCATCAACTCGTTTCATAATGAGCTACTACATCTTCAGCCTATCCACTGCTGGACAAAGGCCTCTTCAATTGCACGCTACTCATCTCCATTCTCGGTAACTTTCATCCAGCTACTACTAGTCACTCTGCGTAGTTCGTCGCTCCACCTTCCCTGAGGCTAACCTTACGGTTGCCGATTCGCGTTATCCTCTTAAAAACACTACCTAATACAAAGAAGAAAAAAGTTCCAATGTTCTTAAGTATCCATATCCAAGTAACAAGAGGAATTATCCAAATTACGCCGAATTTATTAAGCATTCTGCTAATCAAACCATTTAACCACCTAATCTAAATCACTTCAACCGCGCCTGAACTCGGTTCTAAATTACATTAAGTTAATAGCGAATTTGCATGTCAGATGTTGTACCAATAACATTAGAAATATATTGCTCAAGAGACTGTCACTCAACAGATGCCTTCCTGTAAACGCTTATGGAGCATGGACGGGATTATGCATATAATTAATATGGGATTTTACCACAGCATAATTCCCCACAACTGGGTTACAGGTCTTTTTATGAGGAGATGGCCAAAATCCACCACGCTGGTTAATACTTTGTATGGAACCTCAAATCCCGATTAGAATGTTGTCCGCTTTCCCCTACTTATTAGGACCTTTTCTGTTTTAATCACTGGATTCAATCTTGGCTCGTTGATCGTTTCAATAAGTTTCGAACACAAATTGGGCTGTTAAACATAGCTTAGGTTCGTTAAAACAGCCAGTATCATTTCTGTTGGAAGTTTATTTTCTTTTTCGATGGCTTTATTATATTCTTAGAGACCAGAAGCGGAAACTATTAAAGAACAAATAACTAAAATATAACCTAGAAAGTTACATTTCTTACAAATTGTTTTTAATCAGCAACAAGCACATAGGTAATTAATAAGTACATTAGAATTATATAACACGACCCTAATCAACATTATAACGTCCCTAAAATACTGAATCCGTTGCATCTGAAAACCAAGCTAAGCCATCAGTATTCTATCTACCCTTTGACAATCTGCCCGTTCAAAAAGCTGTCACATCGCGCCATGCCTTCTTTTTTTTCACTCGGACCATGTAGGTTGGATTAGGGAATATCTAAGAATATATATTCGATAGTATATTCGTTTAGTTCAGTTTCTTATACTCATCGTCTTTCAAATTACAAATGTATTTTCTTGTTTATTTTTAGGCATGATCTAAGGAGCTTACATTACGTAAAATTTCTTTACTTAAGCAAATTAAGAGACTGTTTTTTCTGTATTATTCCTGCCAAGTTTGACAAAGCGGATTATGAGAGGTTTTACGATGCAGGACAAAGCTCTTTCCTGTTTGCAAACACTTTACTTACTTAATTGTAGGTACTTACATTGATTGAACGGCACGATAAACAGAAGTGGTTCTTAGTTGGTATTTATTCTAGGCAAGCGTGCTCCACCCTAGGCCGCATCATCGCTTCACACCAGGTTAGTTGCGGCCAGACGCAATATTGTATTAAAAAGCCTACTTTGCGAATAATGATTACCATCAAGTGCCCCGAAATATAATGAAAAGGGGTCTATTTTGATAAAAACCGTCAGGTGACAGGTGACATACGACAACCCGACCATTTATCAATTTCACAAGTTTCTTCCATACAATTTCTGCTTTATTCGACAGAACCTGTCGAAAAAAGTGTAAGAATTTTGTAATTTTTTTTTGACAGATTATACGGGGTCGAAGCGATAGTGACGCCAAAACGGTTACCATTGATGTCAATTCCCCCCCTTATGTCGCATTGCGACTAAAATAAAAATTAGGCCCAGTGCTTCAACCCTTTTAAGAATGCCATTAGAAGTGATCGAAGAGCCAATTCTAAACTAAAAATTCTAAAGTACATGCTATTTATGTCACAGTTTCAGTGGATACTTCCCTGCCTACCTAAATTACTCTCCACAATTTTGTAAACTCAAACATATACACACATCAAAAGTGTCTAGGGATCAAGCATTTTTATGCGGATTTCTTGAGATTGAGATGTGGCTTTGTAATAAATTTATGATTTTATAAATTTATATGGATCCTTTTTGGTGCATTTCATAATTTGAATCAGGAACTCTCAATCAAATTCGAGTAAAAGATGAAAATAAGCTGTCAATATTTTCCCTATAAAAACATACAACGCATTGAAGACATTATTAGTGCTACTGTTTCCCTACTACTGATTAAAACCAACGTTATTATGGAGCGGCGACGTCATTTAAGCAGGGAAGAAATGCTCAGAGCCGTCGGAATGATAGAAGCTGGTTCCCGGCAACGTACTGTGGCTTTAGCTCTGAATACAAGTCAGAGTGTTATTAGTCGACTTTGGACACGTTACCGAAGCACTGGTACCGTGGCTGAGCGCCATGGAGGACGGTATCGCTGCACCACACGGAGACAAGACCGATACATTCAAATCTTAACTCGAAGAGCTCCAACAATAACCGCCATGATGTTAGCCGTGAGGCTTCATCACTCTTCAGGGAACTTAATTAGCGACCAAACAGTCAGAAACCGCTTGCATGAAGTGAACCTTCATTCCCGAAGACCGCTACGGGTACCACCTATAGCAATGCACAATCGTAGGATTCGATATCAATGGGCTCTTGAACACAGAAATTGGGCAGAAGAACAATGGCGTTTCGTGTGCTTTTCTGATGAGTCTCGTTTTGGTATGAGACCGGATACAAGACGTATACGACACTGGAGAACCCCTGGACGCCAACAGCGATTAAAATCCTGCCAGGAAGTCCATCCTTATAGTGGTGGAACCATCATGGTATGGGCGGGTATTTGGATCGGCGGAAGAACTGAGTTGATTTGGATCAGAGGCAACCTCAACGCTCAAATTTATGCTGAGACGATTGTATCAGACGTCATCGTTCCTCTACAAGTGCAAATCGGTCCCTTATTTCAGTTAATGCATGATAATGCACGACCGCACACCGCAAGAGTTGTAAGACAGACTCTCGCCGCAGCTAACATCAATGTCCTGCCCTGGCCTGCTCAGTCGCCAGACTTGAACCCGATTGAGCATGCATGGGATATGCTACAGAGAAGAGCTCTGCCGAATATGGAGGGTATCCAGTCGCAAGAAGACCTTTTTTTGTTGTTGCAACGAACATGGGCGGCCATTCCACAGCGTGATTTGGATGAACTCATTTTGAGTATGCCAAACCGATGTTCTTGTGTTGTTAGTGTTCGCGGTAGAAACACGGATTATTAATTGTTTAAGTTACCCAATAAAATTTTAAAGAAAACTGTTATTTCAGTCTTTTTTTCGAACTTTAATGTTAGTGGTTCAAATGTCAAAAATCCCTTTATTAGGAAAATGGCAAATTTCTTTATTAATGCAAAGGTGACTTGGTTTATCGTTACTGTGACAAACGAAAACACTTTATTTGATGAATCCTTAAAGAAAATTTTAATTAATATCAATCAGGAGAAAAGTTATTGCAAAAATATATGTTGATCCCTAGATACTTTTGATGTGTGTATTTTCAGAAATCATGTAAACAACATGATTTTTCACGTTTTATCAAGTTATAGTTCTAAAACGAACTTGGATAAGTTTGTTTTATGTTATGGCAGTACTTGCTGAAGCGTAGATATTTACTTTTCTTGAGGTGTTTGGGGCGATAAGATAAATTTAAAATGTTTCCGCGGTAAGAAAAGTAATTTTCGAAGTCATTAGTGTAATTCAATATTGTGTTTTAATTAGTACTTTTCAAGTTCTGGTGCACGTTGTTATATAGAACCCACGCGTATCAAAGCAGGGATAAGTTGCGAATTTACCTTATTGTGACCTCTCACACTTATCGCATTTAGTTCAACATGCAATGTCAAGACAGGTACAATACAACTGAATAAAATTTCACTGAGCAAACTCAGTGAAGCCTATTCCTAACAACAAAAGCGAATGGGCGATAGTTATAGCTGTCCAATAGACGTGTCTGTGTTACCTCCGGCCTTGTTTGGTCAGGTTTAGGCAGACAGTCGAGTGTCCCTCTCGAGTACTGAACCAATATTGTGACGGCGAGGGTTGACAAAATTGTTAATGTATCCTTTGTTATACTGCTTTGTTGTACTGTTGAGTCGAAAGCTGGTGGAATTTCGGTGAATAGAATCGTCTCTTTTTCGTAGATGATATGATGTTATTTTTTTAGTTGGTTATCTATTTATGGTGTAAAAAAAAAGAACTACCCGAAATATATGGTTTTTAAGTGGCAATGTTATAGACATCCATAAAAAATACTGTATCAAGACAACGTTTTGGAATCTGCAGCTGGGTGCCAACAAGGTGACCCTCTCAGGCCTATCATTTTAAATTTGGCTGTTCATCCCATAATCGTTAGTATAAAATCAACTTTATTTATTTGTATTAGATTTGTTCCGCATTCGCGCCAAACAAATATCCCATTATGTAGTTTTGGAACGAAGTTCCTTATCGCGCGTTGTGAAAGGGGGCTAGACGGAAAAAATTCTTACGAAAAGTTGTCTCGACACTTTTTGCTATAGTAAGCTATTGTAAGCTGTGCGGCGTCGCATGTTTCTCTGTCTGTCTCTCTCTCTCTTATAGAAAGCAAGCCAGATATTTTCATTTCTATTTCGCATTGAACAGTGTGGTAAAAAATATTATTATAACTTAAAAAAAAAAAAAAAATATTACTATTCCTTCACTAATTAATCGAAAGGAACTTCGTTCCATCCGGGTGTCCCTTGACACCTCTCAAGTTTTTTTTCTTATGGAGTCGATGGTTCTATGTATTCTTAATGTTTCCTTCTAGATAGATCTTTTTTATCGACTTTTTTTTAGACTAGCATTGCAGCTGCCGAATTTATTACCACGGTGGGTACGTGTAGTGACAAAAATGGACAAATCGGTGTAATAAATCTTTACTCGCGATATCTAGGCATTTACATTAAGGACTAGAACCATTAATTTTCATGAAACATACATCACACTGCGATCATTTGCCTCGTGGCAAGTAGGGTTCTGAAAATCCTTACTGAGAAATATCGTTTATTTAAATAAGATATTACTTTTCTTTTTTTTTATAATATTAAGGAAAGATTGATTCAAAATTGTTTACACGAGCAATGAGTAGACGTTGTTTTAGAGTAACTAATATTTGATTAAAAGAAGAAATTAAACAAGTAGCTACCTGCTTAAAATCATTTTGTTCTTCACAGGGAATATAGTTACAAGGTTGATAAGGATATTACAATGTAAGTGGTTATGGTAATTTATAAAACAATTCTTTAATTGTAAACTACAACATTTATGGCTCATAGTAAAAATATCTATGCTTTTTTATAAGATGAAGTATTTTACTCCATATTCTCTTATTTGCTATTAAGATTAGTTATTATCACGACATAATTGATGAAAACCTTCCTAGTTCGAAACACAGAACCACACATCTAAAACGCGTTCAAAATCTGTCAGTGTCATCTTTGTTGTGAAATACACTGACTGCACTTTAGATTAGAATAGATTCATTGGTGAAATTCACCCGAGTAAGAGGTATACTCAAACTCGCAATAAACACAGTATTTCAAAAACCTGTTTATTCCTTGGTAACATTTGCACAGAAAATTGGCATTGCTACCAGCCTCCTTGTGACTGCATAAGGCCGAAAAGAGAAGGGGCCATCGGATGAATGTGGACAAATCCAGCGCGAAATCCCATTCATCCCGCCGAGGCCACCGACGACGCTGACTCCGCCGACGACGACGCTGACACCGCCGATGACGCCGACGGCGACGGTTGATTGATCCTCCTCAAATAATGATTTTTTTTTACACTCCTGATAAAAGTAATAATAAATGTTGTTTTCTTATATGTAGGAACCTTACCTACCGCACTTAATAAGACATTTAGATTTTATTGGTAACTAGCTGTTGCCCGCGATCTACGTACGCGCGAAATTATTATAAAAATATTACTTCCCTATTTGAATCGGATTTTGTTAGTAATTTCATTGTTTTTTTTTCATAAGTACCGTATATCATATGCATTTAATAAAAAGCTGTTATTTTGAAACAGACACTTTAATTTATTTGTATAGATGATGACATGTGTTTTGTCCTAGCTTCGCGCATAATATTTTCTACATCAATCATTGGCTAATGCATTTTCAACTGTATAACTGATATTTTAAGTGCAATAAATGTGTGACTTAAATACTTTGTATGTTGATTGACTTTCAGATGTATTATCATCGTTACAAATGCAGGAGATGATGCATCTGTAACGATGATGAGGGAGATGATGATGGACCTCGGCCTCGGGCGTCATTGAGAGGGGGGCAGCAAGTGGGGACAGGCTGGGTCAAGATATTATTATTTGGGGAATTGAAAGCTACTCGCGGGCGGCAGTATTACGGGGGCGTAGTCAAGGGACTCGGCGGCGGGCGAAGCCGGAAAACGGAACGCGGCCTGTATTTGTATTTCCGAACTGTACTGGATTCCCTACGGCTCTCTTGAAGGAGGGTGATGGGGTCATCAGGTTCGACTAGTGTATGCCTAAGACGGCGAATCTTCATTATTTTGGTGGGGACGTATCGGGCGGCCGCAACCACTAATGGGTTGGGGTGTTTCTCGGCAGACTCAAAGAAAGGCTTTGTGAGGCGTTTCATGCACTGCTTGATAGTGGAGATTGTGAGATCGACATGGAGTCGCTCATTCCTAACGAACCCGTGGCCTTTCGGAGAAAACAGTTTTGGAGGGTCTGCATACTATGGCTGAGGCGGGGCTTGGCGTGCGCTAAGACTGGGCAGGCGTAAGTCAAGATGGAACGGATGCTCGCGGTGTAAATACGCAATTTGCACTTGAGTGACAATTTGCGACTGTTGGCGCGTGGGCTCCTGCCAGAGTAGTATATGTCCTTGTCGTCAGCAAAAAGAGCTAACTGTGACTTCGCATCCTTGGGGATGTCGCTGGTGTACAGCATGAAGATGAGACTGAATATCACGGATCCCTGGGGGACTTCGGCACGAATAGGACGTGGTAAGGAAAGCGCACCTTCGATGCGATTCCGAAAGGTATATAGATTTCTCCGTGATTATTGGGCCGATTAACGTGATCCTTTTTTAATTTGGTAGAGGAAGTCCGCGAGGTGGTCCCGAATAATAAATAAAAATCGGTGTACATATATGGAAAATTACTTTATTTTTGGATAATGGTAAATTTTGTTTGAGTCATTGACTTTTTTGCTACCGACTTCCGAGTTAATTTTTTTTCTCATTTATTGTGTTTTTTGTAGTCTGTTTTTTATGCATAAAGTTTTTGGTCGAAAGTGCTACTGTTGAGCGTGAGGTCCTGGGTTGGATTCCCAGGTTGCACTAAGGAGCATTTGACCTCAAAAACCGGTCAAAATTACTTATTCATTTTATTTTTGTAGAGATGAATAAAAATGTCCAATGATAATTTTTACTTCGAACCCCGATAGAAAAAAAAACATTTCTAGAATGTTTAAAATATTTTTTCCAAAGTTACCAAACCTTTTTTCATTCATTCGTGGACCAGAAAGATGTGATCATATTCAAGGGTATGATTCAGGCCATCAAACTGTCCCATATAAAACTTCAATACCTACTCGACCCAAATGTATGGGACACCTGATATTTTTTCGCGATTAAGAGGTTGTTTCCATGGAGATATGACCACACCTGTTTAACTAGACGTTATATTTTTAGATATATCAAACTAGCACTTCGCGCGCGACTTCGTCTGCAAAAAATGTGATAGCTCGGCTAATAAATATGATATAAATATAATTTATAACTTATAGCACTCACGAATAATGTAGCTTTCTGCCAGTGAAAAAATATAAGAATCGGATCAGTCGTTCCGAAGATTAACACATACATACTTACAAACAAATTTTACCCATTTTATAATATTAGTCTAGATAACACCAAAACCAATACGATTGTACTTTCCAGCAACAAAATACTGCACCTACAATTTCCACTGCAACGGATGGAAGCCAGACGCCATTCACAAATGTGTGTGTGTTCACCCGGAGGGAGACAGCATCATCGGACATTGTCTATGTTGAGAGTTTGAGAGGGAATGCGAGCCGCAACGTTACGTAGGAAATGAGGCTCAATTGATGCTTTTGATTTACATTAAACATTTAAGAAACTGTTTTTTCGTCTTTTCAACCATTCTATAACAATGAATTTCTCTTTCATTCAACATCACGCTTGAAAGGCTAGCAAAAAACAAAATCAGCACATGATTTGATTATTTTATTTTTGAATAACAGGTACATGCCAGATTACTCCGTGATTCATCCATCAATTAATGAAAGTTAAATGAGGAGAATTGAATTACAAATACTGTTTTAAGCTTTCACTGTTTATAACAAAACTTATATTTAGTCATCCTGCGATAGTGGTGACGTTGTTGCAAGCGCCATGAAATGAAATGTTGTCATTGTTGTTGTTGTTGTGTGTGTATGAAATGAAATGTATTTAAATGTTGTCGGTTATTAAAAAAAAAACAGCTGTTTCCTACAAAACTGCAATACCTACACGGTCAAAATGTATGGAATAGCAGATTAACAAAATAATAACCGACTTCGAAAAAAAAACAAAAAATAGTGGACTATTGTTTGTTTCATTGACTTTTTTGCCACCGACTTCCGATAACAAAGTTATTTTCCACTTTTTTATAATTTTTTTTGGAAGTCGGTAATTTTTTTGCAAAATGTTTCTAATTTACGCTTTTTAGTTATCGTATCACACACAAATCCTTGGATGACATATTTTTCCCAGCTATTTTGATTTAAAAACCAAACTACTAAACCGATTGCGATAAAATTTCTCCAATCGGGAAGTATATACACATACTATCAGAAAAAAGAAGAATTTATCAAATCGATTCATAAATGGCGAAGATATAAGGAAACAAACACAAAAAAAACAACCGAATTGAGACCTCCTCCGTTTTTTTGAAGTCGGTTAAAAATAATTTCCGATGAAAATTTTTTATGTCCCCTATACGAGTATATTTTTCAGCGGTAATTTTTTTCAGTTCGGAATTATGTACTAAAAACGTGGTTACCGATTTAGCGTTATATATAAATACACATCCTTAAAAATATAAATACACGTTTGTATACTTGCCTAATCAATTAAGGTAGATACAGAATACAATGGGCTTTGCGTGGCTTTTAGTGTTGTGCCTAAACTACAAATGTTATGTATGAATATTCAGAGCAAATAGTAACTGAATATTCATGGACAGCGTTTCATATTTACATCCCTTAGATAATATTCAGGATCTTAGTAAGACCATTGTTCAGGGGTAAGAGATTAATAATTGAACTGGTGATGGCGTGGCGGTACGTTGCTACAGGAGTTCTATGCTCTTTTTCACTAACACTAAGCGGCACCGATATGAATGCCTAAATGTTACTGCGCTGATGGAATTTCACCTCTCAGTGCTGATCCGACCATTGAAAATTCATCAGTGTACTTTTGTTAAGGCATACATATGGATAAGTGTTGCACTTTTAGTGTTTTTGTACTGTTTAGAGATACCTAACAGGCATTACTTATATTTAACAAGGAGAGTTGCTTAGCTAGCTCGAGGGGATCATCGGTAAGAATTAGAGGAAGCTTTAACTATTTAATTAACTACAAATTTGGACATGGGGTTACTTCTGAGAATTTTTCTCATGAAAAATTCAAAAACATTCTGACTGTGTAATCTGATTTTGGTAAGATTGATGGAACCCAAGACAGTTCCCTCAAATCCAATAAAACTTAATCCAAACTTTGTCATCGTCACTTAAAAGAAAAAAAAAATCCTTCAAAGAAGCGAACTTTCGACTTTTTGCAACATCAGGAGTGATTCCATTTGAATGAATTGAAACTTCTTTATTCTCACACAAAGCGCGCTCGTCTGGAAAAACCTTTGATAATATTGTTTAAAACTTATCCCTTTAGTTCAAAAACATGTTTGAGTGTTGAACAGCGTAACTTTGTTGATTAAAACTGGCCGTGCAGAAAGAATGAGAAGCTATTTATAAAAAAAAAAAAAACATAAATCTGAACATACTCGTATCAGCGGAGATCGTCGTCAGCCGTTGATGTATACCTACAGACAAAAATTTTGACACAATGTCCCTTACACCGTGTTTACTTAATGGCCTTTGTGGCTCCAATCAGACTTGGCTGTCAATTTAATTATAACAATCAATTGATTAGTCATATTCGTAGGTCTCAAGTTTTCATGTGCGAATTGTATAAATTATCACTTAATTATCACTTGATTCGGTGAAGGAAAACATCGTGAGGAAACCAGTATGCCTGAGAAATATTTCTCGACGGCATGTAAAGCCAAGTTAGAGGCCCATGGGCGGCACAAATACTCTGACATCAAGTTAGGTACTATCCACACCATAAAGAAGAATTCATAAGAGGCTAGACAACGTGAAATTCTATTAGCGATAACTATGATGGAAAAGTCTGAAAAGTTTTCGTCAATCCCGTTGAACGCCATTTCAGAAATACAAAATGGTTTAAAAGATATTGTTTCTCGTCTATATTTTGGAGTAGGTACTCTTGGCAATCTTCTTATAAGATTGATTTTCATTTAACAAAATGATGCGACATGTCTGGTAGCCTAAAATATTTTGTTTTTATCCCACATTTACTGCGGAACCCTTACATTACGCCACCCTTTTTGTCCGGGCAAGCGACGTTTCATTTTTCGACCTATGACCCCGAAATTGAATCTCAAAAAAGGGTTTTTCGGGGTAAACAAAAATCAAAATGGGATCCTTTACGTAAAATATTATTCAATAGAAAGAAATTGTGAGACAACATGGCGGATCTCGTTATTTTAAGAAGTGGTTGGGATTCAGGATGTTGTTTTACCATTTGATAAAGACGGAAGTAGATATCTACGCATGATGAATACCAATTAATGGTTAAAATGTTTTACATTAGTTTCCAAGTGAGTATATTTTGCTTATTTCAACGTAACGATATTCAAAAAGAAATGCTTCATTAATTTTGCATGTATACTACTAAATTCTGTTCATTTTATGATGACTTGCACACCTACAGTGATTGTTTGACACGCATAACCTGCTACGTTTCTTGCACCTCGTCTACTTTCATACAATGGTCATATATGATACAGTTTTCCTTAATTTTCACTATACGCATGACGACCATTCAAGCTAAGCAATATCAGTACACGCTGATCTCCCATTGTACGGGAATCTCATACAAAGCGAGGTCAGGTTACATTGGATGAGTATAAAATGATGTGTCGCCGTGTGTACTAAACAATAACATTGGTAAACAATGGTACAACAAACTAGAAGTGGAAATAAGGTTTTTCCTACTCCTCCGCTTCTCTTTCTGATTAATTTCGTTTCGTTGAAATTCGAAATCTCGGCGCTTTTCTGGTGGTCGCCACGGTTGATTCTGACTTTCAGGAGTTGCATTGATTTGGGAATAGTGGACTTGTCTAAAAAAAAAAAATGGTAACAAACGCACTGTGTGCCTAATGCCGAAGTGTTTGGCATGTGGCACGCTACCCATCATTTGCTGAACAGACTATAAAAGATATAGCATGAAGGCACGCAGTCTAGAAACACGTCCTGTCTCTTTTCAAGATTTGTAAGACCACGTATGTACGTAACTTATATAAGGGATGCTACACACATGTTCGGCTCGGCATGATTCGGCAAAGTCTGACCAAAAAGTGATAATACTGCAAAAGTCGACACGAGCCAATGGATAACAATAAGAAGAACAATCTTTAGTACACAAGAAAGAGGTTACAAATCGTGGGACTTGTATTTTTGATTTCTGTACTAGTCGATTAAACTGTATAACCCTCTTCTAGGAGGAAATATTACTAAATCTTATGCAATAATATAGCCGAATATGTGCAGTGATTGCTTCGGATCGGTTTTTTCGCTCAACAAATACTTCCGAACTGAATCTGCTGACCCGACCGCGTGTGTAGCACCTCTCACACGTACAACTCTATAAATAAAATATTCGTTTAATCCAGAACGCTCGTAGTAGGGAAATTGGATTTTTTTTATTGCAATCTGTGCATCTTTTGACTTCGCCGTCTTAAAGCGAATTCCGAGCGAGTTGACAAGCGAAAATAATTGTCATTCCGACTTGGAAGACACACGGGACTGGAAGAAAGACTTTTTTAACCGAAATTAGATTTGTATGTATCAGCGGTTTGATGTGTGAGAGGTTCGATCGCCAGTCACATACTAATCTACGGCCTTACTCCGCTATGCTAAGACATTTAGGATAAAACGATCAGTTTAAAGGCTGATATCTAGAAAATGGCACAGCCATTTAACTCGCTGAAAAGGCAAATGATTATTGCTATGCATAAAGACTTTCCTAAAAACCCTTACTTTCAAGCATTTAGGAAAATGGTTGTGGACTAGTTTCAACAAGTCTAAATAAGGCCTATAATTGCAGCCTGTGGACGGTGAGCTATGGGCTAGCTCGCCGTCCCTCCGTCTTAGGACGACAGGCCGTGTCGACGGCGCGTTCGTGTTCCACGCGCGCCTCAAAGAGATGTCAGCATAGGGAAGGGGCCCGCAAGGGCCGAAGCCTGCCTGGTGCTGCGGGTTGTTCGAAAGAGATACCGCGGCCCCGGAACACAAAGGGCGATGAAGGAACATGGGTGGGTTTTAGTCAGTAAAAGTCTGACAATCCCTCCTGCTCAGCCCAGAGCGGGAGAAGTCATTTGATGATTTCCCATCCGGAAAAAAAAGGCCTATAATTGCACATTTTTTTCATAATATAATTTTGTCTCTGTCATCTTCGAACAAATTGATGTTTTAATTTCGTTTAACTCTAAATGCATGTAATGATTGAAGATGCTGCGATACAGGAAACCCTAGCGTGGAGACCAGACACTTATTTTTGATTTCATGTATTTCTGAAACAATGAAGTTATTTGTATTTGTTTGCAAGTGGGCCTTAATCAGTTTTTACTAATGAATTCAATGCAGTCATGAACGAAAATGAATTATTTTACAGTAAAACCTATGTGCTATTAGAAGCTTGCCAGTATCGGTTCATACGACTTCACAGCCCTCTTAATAGCCCCCTGGGGCTCTCTCAGCCGGTAGTGACGTCATTTATCCATGGCTCGTGGCTCACAGTGGACAAAAACAGCCAGGAATTGGTCGTCTATTGTGGAATACAATGGTGCGAGTTTCCCTGGGGCTGAGTTAGTTTGCAGGTACGATACGTGTGTGGTGCAAGTTGAAAGATGTAGGTTGGATACGATTTTATTGGTGATTCAAAATCGAAAGAAGAAATAGTTACTTATATTCATATATGTAGTTGTCGTCATGCTATGCACTAGATTCTATTGCATTAGCAGGGGGGATGAGATGGGATTTTTTTTGTAGGTTTTGGTGTAAATGCATAGGGAAGAGATGGGAATAAACCAAAAAAAAAAAACGACCATGCATCACTATATTTAAGTCTAATTTTCATTTTTTGTGCACCACAGCCGCATGTTGTGTTGTGTTTTACCGCATGTTGGGTACATACGGTCGTTAAAGTTCAATTTCATCAGTTTTGTATTCGTAGTGAACGTGTTATGGTTGTAAAAGACACCTTAACGAAGTCGAATGGCACTTGTTCTCCCTGCCATTGCGATATTTTTTTTGCTCTGCATCATACTTGGGAACCTTCTAGTTACGAAGATATTGGATTTAAAAAAATACAAGTTACTAATGTTGTAACTGTTCTTCACTTTTAAAACTTTTATGACCACTGTGCTATGCAATGCATTCATCAGCACAATGTTTTGTGAGCGTTACATTGAGTTTTGCCGTAAAACGTGATTTTTCCCCCCAAAAAAAAAGTCATCTCCCAGCAATAGTGTTTGCGTAGAGTTACTTGGGTTGATGTACACAAGGCTTGGTTGACGGCTTCGTGAAGGGTCCGTTTACACCTTGTATAATATATCGTAATTCCGCTCCCTTTCGTTGCTTGGGGTATTCATAAAATAAGACAGGTGTAACTTTTTAAGTACATGAAAAAGGATACAAATGTCCAAGGGAAAAGTCGGAAGCGAAATGTTTTCCGTGTGTGTACTTTGTCAGAACTTGACTTTATTCATATAAAGGAATAATGAAGATGTGTTCTCACAACATCAGTTTACTATCGAAAGAGCAGGCGGAAAACTTTCACCGGAGTCGGAATTTAGAAATAACTAGATATTGTTTTGGTACTGAGAACCTTTTCCATAACACCACGCCAGTAATCCCCGAAGGGTTGACACACTTTGTCTGATCTCGGAAACGAACCCAGGACCTCATGCTACAATAGACCAACGAGGCAGTCAACGTTCAAGACATTTTGTGAAAAAATAAAACTTTAAAAAGTTCATTTTGTTATTTCCTTTATCTATTTTTCTGACGTATTTTTAAATATTCCTATACAAAATTAGTATAAAAATATTGTTATTATTACAATAAAACTAAACTTATAAAGGAAGACTGACCTGCCGTAATGCAGTTTTCACTCAAACTCAAAGCATTTATTTCAATTAGACCATTGCAGGCACTTTTGAATGTAAAAACACAAAAAAAAACTAAGCTACAGGCAGTCACAGAGCATAATAACTTGTGAACGTACTGTAGTTGCCCGTTCGAAAGCGTAGATCTCTATGGAGAAGAATGAGCAAGAAACTCCATGGACACTCTTTTAAATCATTATGTTGTGACAAATTCTTGGTGACATCATTCATGTCGAGATTATACATATATGTGAGAACTACTACAGAGTCCCTAGTACAGAGGTCAGTGAGAATTAAGATCAAACAACCGCTTATGGTACACAGCTATTTATAACTACATACGTAATTATAATTACGTGTATAATTAGACAAAAATCAAAGGATCGTTGGGACTTGTATGTAAGGTTTGTTCTTATATATCACACATAGAATAAAACAAAGTCGCTGTCTGTCTGTCCCTATGTATGCTTAGATCATTAAAACTACGCTACGGATTTTGATGCGGTTTTTATAAATAGATAGAGTGATTCAAGAGGAAGGTTTATATGTATATTTAGTATCAGCATTGCACCCGTGCGAAGCCGGGGCGGGTCGCCAGTTGTCAATTTTTTTTAGGGTTCCGTACCTCAAAAGGAAAAAACGGAACCCTTATAAGATCACTTTGTTGTCCGTCCGTCCGTCCGTCCGTCCGTCCGTCTGTCAAGACCGTTTTTCTCAGGAACGCGTGGAGGTATCAAACTGAAATTTCTATATGATACTTAGTTCTACTGTCCCTGGAAGCTGTAGAAAAATCAACCTTCTAAGTCAACGCAATCAAAAGATACAGCCACTTAGGCCGCAAATTTCCGCAAATTTTCGAAACTCGCACGGGAATCAAAACCTACAGGGTACTTCCCGTGAACTTAGAATCTTGAAATTTTGTACGAAGTCACGTCTTATAGTACAGATATAGGAAAAATTACGAAAACCGTAAATTTTTAGTTTCGTCATATAAAAAAAAAGTTATATACCCACAGGTTTGTACGGAACCCTCGGTGCGCGAGTCCAACTCGCACTTAACCGGTTTTTTTTTTTTAATAGTTACCTACAGGAGGAATGTTGACACAAAGACATAATATACGAGGTAAGTAGGCACCTTGGAATAACAATATAGTAAGGATTACTTGGCAAAGCAGTATTTTTATATCTATTCTTCCCGTTAGCCAGAACGGTCTTATTTGTCGAAGAGTCAAAGGAATTCCATTTTATGAGAAGAAAAATAACTGTGAAAGAAATTCTTATATTTTGAAGCAGAAGGAATTGTTAACAATGTTCCATTTTTAGCAAGCTTTTACAATTTAATCCTTATTCATTAGAATACTTGTAACACTTCTCGTTTTCTAGGCGTTTTCTATTTAAGAATGTATTTTTTTATAAAGTTTGTAACAATTTGGAAAACTAATGAGGAGAGGTAATGATAGCGTTCTTGAAATGTTGGTGTTTGTGTTGGTTGGTCGCAGCAAGAAAAACCTGCTCAGGTGGAGATTCATTAATGACTCTGCCCTGGACTGTAAATGTGGCGCTGTTCCACAAACGATGGGGCAATTAACATCGTGTCCATGCGTGTCCTGATGCTTGTTCACTACAGGAACTGATGGACGCTACTGAAGGCGCCAAACTAGTGGCTCAATTCTGGGCCGACACAATTTAGATTGCCATCGACACGCTAAGAAGAATATGATAACGTTGCTAACAGAACACCAACCTCCACGTGGGGTCCACGTGGCCTCTGCGTGGGGTCTAAGCAACTTTTGGGTGGGCTCTACGCAACCAGTGGGCCCTCAGCCCCCTGCGTGGTCGATTCAAGAGGTCAACACGATCCTTACGCACGCTGTGGTGACACAGTTTCTATTCCGATTCTGGAGAGACGTCCTATCTGAAGGCCATAAGGCATATGAAGGCCAACCCAAATCGAGGACGGCAGGGAAGAGCGTTTGATCTTTACTCAACGTAAATTCATACTTAGTGGTATCGGGCATCAAAGGAGATTTTTTCTTTGCGGCATTATTAAACATTGGATATTTTAACTTGTTACCACTAGCTACGTATGAATTCACGTTGGTAAAGATAAAATGCTCTGCTATGCCACCCACAGTGTGCGCTGGCCAATACTCGTTTTGACCGCCCTCTCTCTGCTTACCTTAAGAAACTACCTCCTTAATTCATTATTTATACACAAGGATTGCATAAGAGAGGCATACGTAAATACGTTTATTTATTTATGACAAGATGTGGCGAACAAATTTACGGAAAATTTGGTTGTTCCTATCTCAATTTGTTTTTATTAGACTGATTTACGGTTTTTGTAAATTACCGTTATATTTTCTTTTTTAAATAACAACTCACCTTACTTCTGATTTTTCGGAATCATGTGCGTATTGTATAATTATCACTGGTTTCGGTGAAGAAAAAAATCGTGAGGTGTGTGAGGAAACTAGCATGACTGAGAGATATTTCTCGACGGCATGTAAAAGCCAAGTCAGAGGCCCATGGGCAGCATAAGAACTCTGACACCAGGTTAGGCACAAACCACACGATAAAGAGAGTGAGAAACAGATTTAAATAACAAAAAAGACGATAGTATTATAAAGGGTACAAAAACAAAAAAAGAACAAAAGTTTCTGAAAACCAACAAACCTTTGCCGAAATATATTACTTGAAAGAAATAAATACCTTTTCTACAGCTAAAGTAGGAACCTTTAATAGCTTACATGAATACGTACTCAAAACGTCAAACATTGATCACGATGTTTGACACACGATTAATCTTCGCCGTCTCCTCAAAAGATGGGAATATTTTTAGTAGCGAGTATAATGTGAGAATATGGCACTTGTCAGGGATATTGATCAATGAATTACTTTATATTGTAAACTTAATTTTGTTATTAGTTCTGTTATTTATTTGGATTTTACAGAGACAGCTTGTGTGATCCATTTTTGTGATCTTGTGCGACTGTTAAGAATTGATAGCGATACACTATACGCTCCGTTATTTTTGTTATAGGTACAATCCGTTATTTTTGCTGATGTTGTTCCGCTGTTGTTGGTATACGTGCCGTACATGACTTCAGGCGTTGCGACTTACGACACGACTTGTCCGAAGCGACACGCGCAAAATCGCTTATTTCGTTCGCATAAATACCGCCGCCGTGTTGTAAGTCGCATTGCGGTAATTCGTTGCATACCCTAAGCATTTTTTTATAAGCTTTAATTTAACTTTACTTGTTAGTTAGTTATGTGTTGGTCAAATCTTGCAACTGAATTTCAAACCAGTTCCTCCCAACCGATTGAGCTAAAATTTGGCACTCACCTTTGGTTCTGATGAATTGATGCTGCAGCCAGGATCCCGTTTTAACATGAAGCTTATAGCCAAGTAGTTGACGCAGTCGGCTCTGCTACCCTCTTTCCTTGATAAATAATTACACTGTTATTTTCGATTTCCACGTGTACGAAACTATTATGGAAGTGGTATCATGAATAGGCAAATACCTCAGACTATGTAGTTTTAATATAGTAACTGTGTTCCAAATTCTCCACTTACCTAAACATAATTTCGGTTTTGCAAAACGCCCTTTCCAAGGCTAGACAGGTACTATTAATAGTTGAGCCTAGCCTTAGCCTGCTTGAATTTCAAACTATTGACTTAAAACACGAACGTTCAGAAGTTTCTTGAAGACCTGTAAAAACTAACCAGAGGAAAATTTCGTTAAAAATATGTTTGATGAGAAAAGTTAAGGTCTAGAAAGATAACCCGTAATTTTAAATATCTTTCGTTTCTTGCAAATTGTAACGTTGTTCTTTGTATGAATACGCGGCATTATGGTTAAATAATTAGCAAATTATAATAAAATAACACATCAAATTTATTTCTCAAGTAAATCAGATTTAAAGGAAATATACAATTTCGTAAAAAAAACGACTTTCTTAACTCTCTCCAAAATGTGAATAAGTTTAGTATGAATTAATATAGTCTTGCATTACACTACCGAACATAAATTCCGGAACTTATCATCCAAAGAAACTACATAGCGAGTTTGCTCCCACAAATATTCTTAACAACAATTTACAACAGAAAAAAAACAAGTCAAAACGCAACAAAATTAAAACGTGTAAATCTTAGGGCGTATCTTTACTTTGAAATAGGCTTCATTAGGCAGATAGCGCGATCCCAGCTATGACACTGAAACAATCTCGTTATGCTCGAGAAAATTGTGAAGAACAATCTGAATAAAGACAGTACAAATTTTGTTGTGCTGTGGTTGTCAAATTTTTTTTAAATACATTTTCGTTTGGTTTAGCACTTACCATTACTTCTGGCTATAGCCAAACAGACAATTTCCTGTTCCAATGTACTATTATTATTGCTTTATTGCTTCACTGCAGAGCCTTCAGTAATATAAGCGGGTCATATTTGTTTTGATTCTGGAAATTATATGTTTCACACAGAAGAATAATAATAAGGAGATTAAAATAAGAAAAGTAAACAACCAAATTTCTCTATTCAAAATACACACCCAGAAACAAAATATTCATTAAAAAGTTCCTCTAACATTCGTGTATACAACATCAAACAAAAACATAAACAAATTAACATTTTAATTCCTTTGTCTAAGAATTACCAAGAAAACTTGAAGAGAAACGAATCTTTACGCTCAATATAACGCGAAAGCTCAGATCAAGGAAACTCATCATCCATCAAGATTTCCGGCTTCGTAAGTGCTCGGACAAAAAATGGTTAGGTACAAAAGGTCGATTCTCTTCGTAATCAGCCTACTATGTTACGACTCCTAAGACCATACTGAGAGACCTCTCTGAGAGAGGAGAAGATCATGGTTCCCCAGCACGGATAAGAGATTTCTTAGCAAAAACAACCAATAACCTTCCCCTTCCCACTGATGGGGACACAGAACTCTTCCTGGTAAGCAGGAGGGGGTTGGTGGTTCCCACATCGAGCAAAAAGGGGAGCACGCATAAAAAGACGTGTAAGTATGGGCACAGATAATATGTACTGGGAATCTCAAGCCAGTCTCGAGTGCGTTTGCACTCCCTGCAAGTGAAACGTTCGTGGTGTACAGCTGACCTTCTGTTCCTATCTATGTTGTGGTTCGTGAAGTCCTGACACGTGAGTCTTCGGCAGTTTTGGGGTCGCGGTCAAATTCACGGAAGAAAAGCTATGCGAAAGTTTGAGATCCACTGGCTTCATGTTCTGGGAAAGTTTTTGACGTACGCCGATGAGATTTTTACGCCCTATTGAGTTGGGAAGTGAGCTGAAATCGTTTCAAGTTTGCATGTTTAATAAATGGCTCTTGGAATTTCCAGGATATCCAGGATCGTACAACTTAATTAGTTTTAAACTTTTAGTTTTACGGTCACAATAGAATATTGTTTAGGGTTTTATTACTTGGGGTCGGTTTTTTTCTTCAATTCTCCTCTGTCAATCTATTTCTTTCATATCATTCCTCACACAATACATACATCTTTTCTTTAGTCTTATTCTTCGCTCCATAAGTCTGTTTTTTGTTACACACAAGTTATCTGTTTCATTGGTTTTATCTCCAGGTAGTTTTAAAAGCTTAATGTAAGGAGGTACAAGTAAGTAGAAAGGTACTATAGTACACGTAACGCAGGCGTGTAAGAAATTGAGAAAATTGTGTATTTTCATAGAACAAGCTTTTATCTCGTCTTCGCTTACTGCAGATAAAGTAACTACTCTCTCTTCTTATGTGATACAGACTCCACTCTTGGATAGGTGTGCCCATTCATTTTTCCTGCGACAAACATGGCCAAGTATTGTCACTTGCGCTAGCATACTCTGCGGTAACTTCAGTTTCAGCTTAGGGTTGAACCTCATGATCTGGTAGCACCGACCGCATCGTCTATGCTGCCGCGTGCGAGTGTTCCCGCTCTGTTTCTCGCTCTAACAAATGACGGTTCTGAGCGACAGAAAAGGATAGTAGCATGGAAAAGTGAGTTCTGTGCTGCCAAGTCTTCAACCCTTACTCGGCTTGAAATATGTTATCCATGCTAGTAGGTATATAAATCGAATTTCATCAGCGTTATTGACGATCGTAGACTTTCCACAAATCTTCATTGCTGAGAAAAGATAAGGGTCTTTTCAAATCAAATCAAATCACATTATTTTTTTGCGAGATTATGGGTAGTACATGGGTATGGGTATACATTTTTATAAAAAAATCGTTATACCATATCCTACCGTGGCAGGTGTGTAAAGTATCTGTTACAATACTTTTTACCTTCTTCTTCTTTGCGTGTCGATAGATAAAAGTAATACCCGACCAGTATATAGCCTCCTGCATAGCTCTCTCGTTGGCTTCGTTTAAATCCTGGAAGGTGCAGGTGGCTGTACAGGATGGGCAAGAAAGGAGGTGGAGCATATTCTGCAGAGGAGTTCCGCACTGGCACTGTATTTGGGACGGGTCGATGATACCCTATTTGGTCAGATAATTTCTAGAGCGGCCAACTTGGCTACGGCCACTCCAGTTCCTGGCCAAGAGGAAGGTGTTCCGCTGGATTGAGGAAGAACTGTGGAGAAACAGACATTGTGATGTCTGTATCTCGACAATTCATACAAACTTAAACCTCAACCTCCATGGTAACGGTAAAACACAACACTTTTTTTTTAGAACAAAGCCTGGTAGTCATAAACACAAAACAACTTCTAAAAACCCGACACCAACCCAGACATGGCTTCATAAATAATTATTTCAATAAACGTAAATATACCTAATATCACTCAATATCGAGGCCTTGACATTATTGTGGAAAACACGAGAGGCCCTAGAATTGTTGTGAAGAAGTATTTCGCTAAACATAACGATAATACGATACCATCCATTAGCTCCTTCGGTTTGCTGCCAAAATGGAGGCCATTTTGGCCAAAAATATTTCGAGGTATTAAAATTTTCCGGGTTATTGATTACGTGGCTTTTATCCCAGTGAATAACTGAAGTGGATGACACAGTATTTTTGTACTTACATGAAAATGTTTTGTTACCACAATGTTGTGATTTGTGCGACAGAATAATCTTCTCATAATTTAAATTCGAAAAGGTTTTATACAGTAATGGACATAGCAATTTATGTAATTACAATTTTATTATTCTTGAAATAACAGCGGCGGCAAAACGGAATTTGACGAACGCTGGACATTTTGAAGACATTTTCTACACTCAACTGCACTTCGACTTCGCCGGTTGTTTCTGCAAAAAAAAAGTAAGAAAATGAAAATTATTATTATTGTAATCAACCAATCCTTTCCATTAAGCGCAATCAAGGCCAAGGGTAAGCTAGAGCTACAGTAAAAATAAAAGTGAAATGTATTCTTAAATTCTAGTTGCCTTGTAGTTTTCACAGTTGATTTTCAAAAGGAAATGTAACGGACTGTTATCGAAGCAATTAAGATATTTATAATATTATGGCATTGAGTTTAGGTTTATATGTTTGTTTGCCTGTGTGCCAGAGTAGTATAAGATTGTTTTGTTTCGTTTTTTTGATAATTTAAAGTATCTTTTCTTTTAAATAAAATAATACCTTTACCGATTGATGTAGATTTAATAAGTTTCCAACAGTGCTGCACACGTCTGAAGACTGTAGTGACCACACACCATCAGGTGGACCGTATGTTTGTTGTCAGTTAATATAACTAGAGAAACGGGCTTGCAGTTTGGTTGAAAAAATTAAAAGCGAATTGACTGCCTCGTTGATCCATAAGCCGCAAGTGGCTTCTGTTCCGAGTGTTATTGGGGTTTTGAAATTTATCCGTAGCAGCCCGTAGTCTGAATTTATGCCCGGTTGACGGTAACAGGCTGTGTATGTCGGACTACATGGAAATTTCCTGGGTAGGTACGCCTACTCTTTCTTATAACAGATGCGTCATGTCAATATTCTTCTTTTTTCTAGCTAGTGAATGTGCAAGTGATGAAGATTGCCAAGTTATGAGCCAAGATTGCTTTTGCATGCCAGAATACGAAGACGTAATGCGATGCAAGTGCGAGGCTTAAAGATAACATCACCAAATTGAGCTCGAATAAAATGTTGCAACAATTAAAACTGTTTTTATTTTCCGTGACTTTCCTAACCTTTTTTTACTTTTTTGGTGACGCTTCTCAGAAGGGTTTGGTGCATGGTTGCGACGCGGACCAAATAAAAGGATTATGTAAGGATCGTTGCAAGTGGATTTCTGGAGCTTTTGCCTACTCCATGGGAAAAGACGTTACATTAGTTTTTAGTGAATGTATGTATTTTACTCAAAAAGCCACTTAGCTGAAGTGGGATCGGCTACGTCTGCCACCCCGCCGACGATCCAATGAGCTGTGGACCAAGATAGCCACACTTGGAGCCCTGACATAACCAGAAAGCCTTGCGGCAGACCTCCAAGAATACCGACCAGTGTCCACAGTGGCCCTGGATTTCAAGAACTGGAAATCAAGGGGAGAGGCCTTTGCCCAGAACTTTGATAAATTACCCACGGTAACAGTAACTGCCGTAACAGGATTCAATTAGTTTCGACTTCGTTACAGACATTTGTACCACAGAGCACGGTATCGAGCCATCTGCGTCGTCTCCATGTTCTGTAAGATACCCACCAGTTATAGATTTATTTCTCTCATTCACTTCATCCAAGCTCCAAATGATCGCCTCAAAAACATTTAAACATTAATGTTTTGACTCGGAAACAATGTTACACAATATTTTTCAGAAACATGACAATAGGTGTCTATGTTGGGAAGAACGTATTGAAAGGTTGTATACTAAATAGGCTTGCGTTTGACCGCAACTCGCCTGATGTGAAGCCATGATGCGGCCTGGGGTAGAGCACGCTTGCCTAGAAGAAACCGATTTATCCTCTTGTTTTCAATGAATACGTGGTTTTACAATGTAGGTAAAGCCGCGTAAATGCATGATCGCAAAATAAGACTCAATGCAACTGACTGACCACAATCTACCTACACCCTAACCTCGCATTCCAGCTAATCCAATCTCATATTTTAATCTAGAGCAAAGTTGGACGCATTTATAATCAATTTGTATGTACTAATATGATTGTGGTTTTCTCATATAAATATCTGTGGCATAACTCATGGATGTACTGTTTAATCAGCTATTAGGTACACTGGTCATCATGCGGTTTTTGCTATTTAGTCTGTTGGCCATCGTTGTCTTAGTAGGTAATGTTGCTGCCTTTAATTTGATATCAGTTGATCCCCGGGCGACTACACGTAAGTAATCATTGTTTTATTTTGACTGCATTGTTAGGGAAATGAAGACAAAACACTAGACGCAAGGGAGACTATTGCTCTTGGTTTTGGTATCCTCGGTTCGAAACTTGAGTAGAGTTTTCATGATTTTCTCTTCATGAAATGGACGGAAACAGATCATCAGATTACTCGAGCAATAGTCTTGCTACCTGTGACATCACTGGCGAATCTATTTGGTACATGCTGTAATTTGCTGTCCTCTCATTGACATAGTAAATTAATTTTGGAAATTGGAGAAGAGCTAAGTTTTCAAGAGAGCGTGACATAGAATCGCATCCCATATCGCTGATCGTTACAGGCCGCCTAAACTCAATGCCAATACTTCTAGTGAGTAGTTATTTGGCAAAGTGGTAACGTGGTGACTTAAATGCCGTGGTCACCGTCTAATGCGAAATTATTTCTGGAACTTAGAAAACTACTTTGTCACCAAAGGTTGCTCCAAAAATTACAATATGCATACATACTATCTTATGCAATACTGGCTTATATATAAATAAATAAAATAGTAAGATTCGTCTGCTAATTAAGTTCGTGTTATGTTTTTTAGCCGATCATGTGCACAATATGGACGTTGGCACATGTAGTAAGGGACATTGAGAAAGCTGATGAATTTGCAACTTTCGACTCGGCACTGAAATTTTAAAATCCAACGGCGCTCCCAATTCTTACTTATTTGATCGCTCGGATATTGCGTGTTTGTTCATTCCGGAAGGTTTTTCAAAATAATTTCTGTATTTTACAGCACCGCAAAACTACAACCTCTGCTCTGCACACTCGGACTGCCGATACTTCACTGATGACTGCTTCTGTGGATTAGGTACTGACGGCCTCAAGCATTGTTATTGCATAGGAACACGCCCTTAGGCGCGTTACCCTTTTCATAAAGTCGGTTACTGTAAGACAGATAAACAAAAACTTACTAAATTGTTTTTTCTTTTTAATATTTGCTCATTGATGACAATAAAGGTGTTGGTTGCACAATAATTTTATTTTTTTATTTTTACTTTTTTTAATTATTTTGCTCCATCTCCATCTTAACAAGAACTTTTGACTCCACTGTATAAACCTACTATACATATCTAGTAAGTGCATACCATTATTACACCTGAATGGACACATACAACTGTGGAACGAAAAGCGATAACCTCATTGCAGACTTACACATGACGTCTTTAATTAAATCGGGTACTGGTAAAACGGGATTACTCTGAGAGCTGGGGTAACTTTGATGATAGCTAAACTTGGTAAGTTTTTAATGCGTGATGCTGAACGCAGCCAAAATTGTGCTTGTTCTGTTGGTCAGAATGGCGGATCGGCCATATTATACCGAAGCGTGGACGAGTAGTTGCTATCAGAACCAAATAATAGAACTTGTTAAAGTTTAGTGTTAACAAGATTTAAAAAAAAATTCTAAATAACTTCAATGGTGCAAGCGTAAGTATTATTGTCTGGTTTGTATTGTTTCGCTGTTTTAATTAAATTTCTTTAAGATTATGAGCATGTTTGTATTTTTGGTTTGCATGAACACTTTAACTTCACCGGGGCTACATTGATAGGATACCCGAGGCGACTTTAATAGTTTTCAATTTCAGGTTTAGGGGGCAAGTTTTTTTTTATCAATGGAATTGCAAGCCCACGCTTGCCATTTCTTGCTTTTATCAATTTGAAGTTTAAAATTAATCAAAGTCATCTCGTATTACAGTACAAACATTTTAAAAAGGTTAAAATAATAAAAACGTTTTTTATTTTAATCTTTTTAGTTGTAGCACCTATATACCACACAAATTCTTGTCATGAATTAATTACCATTTACACCTTGTATTTTTTTTTCTGAAAATATTTTCTTCAAAATAAAAACTTGTTAGTTTTAAAAACCCCTTTGCCCTTTATAATAATATCATCTTCTTTTCTTTGTTATTTAAATAAGAAAAAAAAAATAACGTAAATTTGTATAAAACCCAGTATCAGTCTAATAAAAACAAATTGAATAGGCATACCACAGTTTCCAGCGAAAATGTTATTATTCCCGTTCGCTAGAACACTTTTTTTTGTCGAAGAGATAGTTAAAGCAATTTAATTTTATGAAAAGAAAAATAATTATGAAGACATTTTTGTATTTTAGATAAAGCTAAAGACACTGTAACAAGATTGAACAATTAAAACCCATACTTTGAAAAAAAAAAACATCGATTTTTAATTTGTAAACTACATACATTATATATTATACTAGCTTTTGCCCGCGACTTCGTTCGCGTGGACGAAGTTACATAGAAACTTTCAACCCCTATTTTGGCCCCTTAGGGGATGAATTTCCAAAAATCCCTTCTTAGTGCACATGTAAGGAAGGTTTGTGCAAAATTTCATGCTTCCAGACCCAGCGGTTTCAGCTGTGCGTTGATCGATCAGTCAGTGAATAAGTCAGCCAGTCAGTTTCTTACTTTATATATATATAATATATAGGGTGACTGATAATTAGTGACCGATACTTACAAACACGTGGTCGTACTCATGACAACAAACAACTTTCCCAAAGAAACTTTTTTATACTAATTCACTTTTAATCACAATAATACAACAGCCGTATGAAATTCGCGCCGTGCAACAGTGGGTAGGCAAAGCACCCACTGTTGCACGGTACGATGGGAATGATACAGGCTGTTGTGTTATTGTGACAAAAGTGAATGAATATTAAAAAAAAATGTTTCTTTAGGAAAGTTGTTTGTTATCATGAGTACGATCACGTGTGTAGGTATCGGTCACTAATTACCAGTCACCCTGTATAGATATAGATGTGACTGGTGACGAAGATAGAAATATAGATTATTCGCCGAGCTATCACAAGTTTTGCGGACGAAGTCGCGGGCGAAGTGCTAGTAAATAATAAATAAATTATATGATGATCATTTGCCTAGCCTTTTCCCAACTATTTTGGAGTCGCCTTTCAGCAGCAAAAATAAGAAAATTAGGTATATGGCTACATCACATCAGGTATTTTAAAAATCTGTTTTCCCGTTCATGTAAAAACGTGGAATGTTGTTCTATTTCCATTTGTGTAACTTTAGTGAAATTATCAGACCGAATTTGTACATTTGCATCGTCGAACATAAGTAAAGCAATCAAGTCCATCTAACTTAGTCCACTGATGGTTTACATGACACAACCAGAAACAGATTAACACTATTGTAGGGACTACCCTAGAAATCGAAAATTTTGTCTCTTAAGAATTATCTTAAGAGAAATTTAGAGACTAGGCGTCTTCTATGAATCGCTACATAAAAGTGATGTAAAATTATGAAAAAAATAAATAAAAATAGGTGTGGCTCTCCCTACATGTAACGGTGTGGGGTGTCCATCGACAGCTCTTGAAAATTGCTTTCGAGGTTTCCAGCACACTTTCTTTCTTAAGTCAATGGTTGATGACATTTGCTTCCGAAGCCGTAAAAAATGTGTGTCCCCCTCTAAAGTCTAAAGTAGGAGGAGGAAAATTCTGAAACAAAAATGTATGTAGGGTTAGCGGATTCGTCAGCGCAGATGGCAGGGATATCTTTACTACGCGGCGAGGCGCGTCGGACGTGGCCAACTTGTATATGAGGCCGTCGTGCCATACACGGTCGAAGGCCTTCTCCATGTCGAGGAATACTGCGACCGAGTACTCCTTCTTCTTCATGGCGTTGGCCATGTGGTGCAGTACCCTTTTTTAAATATTTTCAATGTACAGAAACGCCACGCCTACAGATTTATTATATGTATAGATTTGAAATATATTCACTTTAAAAGCATAAATAATCAATTTATGCTCGGTTCTGTATTCAATTACCTATAAATATATATCGATGGAGATGAATATATTGGCAATATAGTACGTGTTTGTATGTCATCATGAGGTTCTTGCAAGTAGCGCTGTTGTTCTCATTCGTCATGCTGGTTGCAATTGGAGCAAATGCCGGGCTATCACGTAAGTGTGCTTTTTTAGAGGCTCTAAAATTGGATTTATTTGACTGATAAGTGCGGCTATTTTAATTTTATTTAT
This sequence comes from Standfussiana lucernea, assembly GCA_964057025.1. Classification (NCBI taxonomy): domain Eukaryota; kingdom Metazoa; phylum Arthropoda; class Insecta; order Lepidoptera; family Noctuidae; genus Standfussiana; species Standfussiana lucernea. The sequence continues at coordinate 15,549,265 of OZ059793.1, read as the reverse complement.
AGTTTATTAATTAATTCATCAATAGAATAAGTAGGTAAGTAAAAAGATCTTTATTCAGGACCAAAATGGTTAAAATACAAAAGTTTATTATATTGAATATTGTCAGTTTTTTTTATGTTCGATACCTGTACTAGGATTAAGGGGCATTTCACGTGAAGCGCACAGCGAAAAAAAAGTGAGGTTCTGAAATTCGTTCATATTGGGCATATTTGTACTTCTCGGGAATATGAACGTATACAAGTAATATTTTCTTATTTGAGTTTTTTTGTTAAGATATGGGGTTCTATAGAATTCACCTGATTGACGGAAGGCTTTCTTAGAAACTTTATTTTCATATTTAAGTAAGTTATAATAAAATAATAATATTAGTGTTTTGTATGGAAAACTTAATGTTCTTTTTGATTTTCAAATCAGATTTAAAATTTGTTTTTTCTTCTAGTTTTAAACCGGAAGTAAATTTTTCAAATATATTTTTAAAACTTGACCCCTAAACCTGAAATTGAAAACTATCAAAGTCGCCTCGTGTATCATATCAATGTAGCCCCGGTGAAGTTAAAGTGTTCATGCAAACCAAAAATACAAACATGCTCATAATCTTAAAGAAATTTAATTAAAACAGCGAAACAATACAAACCAAACAATAATACTTACGCTTGCACCATTGAAGTTATTTAGACAATTTTTTAAAATCTCATAAACACTAAACTTTAACAAGTTCTATTATTTGGTTCTGATGGCAACTACTCGTCCACGCTTCGGTATAATATGGCCGATCCGCCATTCTGACCAACAGAACAAGCACAATTTTGGCTGCGTTCAGCATCACGCATTAAAAACTTACTAAGTTTAGCTATCATCAAAGTTACCCCAGCTCTCAAAGTAATCCCGTTTTACCAGTACCCGATTTAATTAAAGATGCCATGTGTAAGTCTGCAATGAGGTTATCGCTTTTCTTTCCACAGTTGTATGTGTCCATTCAGGTGTAATAATGGTATGCACTTACTAGATACAGGTAGGTTTATACATGGTATAAAGCCAAAGAAACAACCCATGTGAAAATAAACTCTTCTAGCCCGACCTCTCCTTACTTACCTTTATGGACACTGCCTTCTTTCGCTGTATTATTTATGTACAAGGGTAGCATAAGAGGGGCATAAGTATCTTTATTCTCTGTGACAAAATTTTGGCGAACATTTTCGCTGGAAACTGTGGTATGCCTATTCAATTTATTTTTATTAGGCTGATACTGGGTTTTATACAAATTTACGTTATTTTTTTGTTCTTATTTAAATAACAAAGAAAAGAAGATGATATTATAATAAAGGATACAAAGGGGTTTTTAAAACTAACAAGTTTTTATTTTGAAGAAAATATTTTCAGAAAAAAAATACAAGGTGTAAATGGTAATTAATTCATCACAAGAATTTGTGTGGTATATAGGTACTACAAATAAAAAGATTAAAATAAAAAACGTTTTTATTATTTTACCCTTTTTTAAATTTTTGTACTGTAATACGGGATGACTTTGATTAATTTAAAACTTAAAATTGATAAAAGCAAGAAATTGCAAGCGTGGGCTTGCAATTCCAATGAAGCTGTGACAAGGCAGCGTTCGTAAGGGGTTCCTAGGTCTCTCATAGAGTCTGGGTAGACCACTTGTATAGGCCGCGTAGAGCACTCGTAGAGGCTGCGTTGACCCTAGTAAAAGGCTTGTTGATCTCACGCTAAGGTAGTTTAGACCCAACAAGGAGGTTGCTGGACAGCTTCACCATTGGTACCTCTGAATATTAGTTACAAGTAGCTAGCTTTAGCTTCTTAGTTTCTATCTTCGTCACCAGTCACATGTATATCTATACAGGGTGACTGGTAATTAGTGACCGATACTTAAACACGTGATTGTACTCATGATAACAAACAACTTTCCTAAAGAAACATTGGCTTCAAATAATCTGGGATTTTTCATAAAAAAAAAAAACAAAAAATCGAATTAACTTAAAAACTACTGAATTTTGGTCGAACATTTAGTTGTTGGATTTATTGGATATTAACCCTACTATGACGTCCTGCAAGAAATAAGTCGAGTTACCAGTAACCCTGTTTAAAAGAGCTTTAACATGTCGTTTCAAATGTGTTTAAGAAGTCGGACTGTAAAATATTCGGGAAAAAATGAAACAACATATAAATAAGAGGGCATTTAATTTAAACAGTGTTGCTCCACAAATATGATTTATCTTAATAGGCATAGACAATGAGTTTATGCTTGGTTCATATTCAATTACCAATAAATATCGATGGAAATGAATAATATGTTGGCAGTGTAGAACTTGTTTGTTTGTCATCACGAGGTTCTTGCAAGTCGCACTGTTGTGCACGTCCCTGATTTTGGTTGCAAATGGAGCTGGGTTACTTCGTAATTACTTATTACGAAGTAATTAATGACTTAGAATGTGTGCTAAGTCACTTAACAAAGCGGTGTTCTGGTTAAGGAAATATTTAAGGTCAAAGATCCGACTTCGTTTTAATTTTGTTCCCATAGATTTATTCGTTTTCTTTGTTTTCGGTTACGTATGCCATACTATTCTGGTAATTACACAAATCTTTGTAAGAAATTTCATTTACACCCACTTATAAATCGTCGTCGACTAGCAGATTGCATCTTTCTCTTAAAAATTTTAAATAACGAGATTGACTGTCCTGATCTCCTGCATAAACTGCATTTCAATGTCCCCCAGAGATCAGTTAGATTTAATCCACCTATTTCCATTCCTTTTTCCTCACTTAACAACAGGCAAAACTCATACATAGTGCGAGCGAATAAAGACTTTAATATTCTTTGTAAAGAGTTCTCATTTGACCCATTTACCACCAAATCCTTCTCTGCACTCACTCGGCTGAACGCTTACTTTTTTAAAGCGCGTAGTGCTTTCTTCTTTTTATTTTTTCTCTTTCCAGTGTGATTAGTGCCTAACCTGGTGTCAGAGTGTTTATAGTGCTATTGTATCCTATTTCAATTATTTTTACAATTTTTTTTTAATCCTGCTTATTAGTGATCCTAAGATTTCTACAACTTTTTCTGGTTTTACTCGTGAGAACCTGTAATTGGATCTGTGTTACATATGCAATTGTTATCCATTTGCTATAGCTGTTGGTTCTCCTACTTATAAATAAATAAATAAACCTGCTTTAGCTCCTGTACCGTGAAAGCACCCATACGTATAATGTTTTGCGTGCGTTATATTTTGTGCTACCAAAAAATAATATTTTTATAACACATTTGCTCGTAAAGGGTTTCTTATTTCACCAATTTCAATATCGTATTGTATCTCATTACGTACTTGTGCGTTATTGTAATGTTAAACGTACGAGTTTCTTTTTAATAAGGTAAAACGCACGGTTTATCAAGATGCTCCGTCTAAAACGAGCGGTACTTTTGAAATCTTAGCACAGAGTTTTTATGTCAGAAAAGTGGTCAACATTTTATGAATAAAATTAACTTGGGAGATAAAATATAATAAATAAACATTTAATTCTTTAATTTAATAAATTTTGACAATAAATTACAACCATTTATCTGTAACAAAAACACAAAAATGTTAATTTACTTTATTAGTAAAACTGCCTGTACTTGTGCCTTTGCCTTAAAAAAAAGCGCTGTTGCGCGCACATCGCTAATTTTTGAACTAATAAAAGATTTATTCGTTTAAGAAAGTCCGGGTTTTATAAATTTCCTCGCATATATGTTATAAAACGTCGTATGACATACATACGTGCGCTTTGATAAATAATACGCGAGGGCTAGCAAAAGCGCCTAGGCTGTAATTTTCTTACCGCACTTATTTCATAATGTACTATTGCTGTACGAGAAGTCTAGCTTCATTATTGCCTACACTGAAATGAGATTAAATAATACTACTTTAAGATGTTATCTTAACGCTCCAGAGGTGATGAAGTAAATAACACAAGGAGTACCTTGTGTAATCGGCAGGCCACCGTTACTCTTTAATTCAGTAAGTAGTAGGTACCTAAATTAACTGATGTATTTATTTTACAGCCCATCTCTGTACTTCCGACGCCGATTGTTACCAGGAGTCCGTTGATTGTTTCTGCATCGGAAATGATATCTTCAAACAATGTGAATGCACTGGATTATTGATCCATAAAAAGTCAGGATCAGGATTGGGGTAGATTTAATCCAATGACTAATCGTCTACTGTAAACCGAGTGATATACCCAATGTTTCCTTAATTTTAAAATTTTTCTTCGTTTAATAATGAATAAAAGACATTAAAGGCAAAAATAATACTTGCACTGTAATAATAAATAAATAATTTTACTTTAAGTGTTAGTTTGATTTCCAATTAATCGAGAGATCTGAAATGGTTTAGTCAAATCGGTACAAATAAACTGCTGACGTAGCTTTGGATACGAGCACATAAATACATAGAAATAGAGGTATTTCTTCTCTATATCAGTTTGACAGATTATTTCGTCGAACGTTGATGGCATCGAGTAAGACTTTTCATTGCGTTGTGTTTTGGACTTTATTCAAAGGACATGGCCGACATTTGAGGAGAGCTATGCCCTGAAAAAAGAAATTTCATGTACAATGACATACAGTATGCCATATTAAAGCTTACAGGTATGTATTCAAAATAGTTTAAGTTTTATGATCAGAGAATAGGCGAGAGATACTATAGATAGGATACAAAAAATGTGCTTAAAGCGCCTACACACGGCCCTAAAATCAGAGGCAACATCGGGAGAGTGGTGGGGAGCGCCCTAGATCGCTTCCTTGATCGCCTCGTGAGTAGGCAAATCGTAATCAGTATTATTATTATTACCCCTAACTCAGAAATTGGTTCGGGCGAGCTTACGATTTAGGGCCGATTATCGTCTAGGGAGCGTTGTCCGTGCGTGTGTAGCGAAATCGGAACCGATTTCATCGCAGTGCGCGTGCGACTGTAGTGGCAACAGGACGAAAAGTACGAGAGAGATAAAGCGAATTTGCAGCCAGTACTTCTGTCTTTTTTACGCCTTGCCTTGCCGGCGGTTTGCAGAAAAGATACATGTATTGGCCGCGTGTTCGCTTTCTCTTTCTAGAGAGAAGTGGTCAGTTTTGTGAGGCGAATGCTCATTCCATTCTTTATGTCCATGGGTTAGACCTTTCAATCGCCGCGCGTCGTCAAAGCAGGTCACGATAAAGAAGAAGAGCTCGTAATCGACAACAGCTATTTCTGAAAATTATGATTCTACCCTAAGCGACTAAACATATATAATTGGATAGGCAGTAAAACACTAAAATGGTATTTGAATTTTTATTTAAGTATCTAATTATGTACGTAAGATATACATTTGCATATAAAATATATTTATCTACTTCTACTTGTTTTACAGAAGTATTAAGAAAAACATGATTGCAATTACTCAGACAAGACACATTCAATGTTTTCATCCAATCTTAAGCCTATTCATCTTCAGAGATGAACAAAATGTTATCAAGGAATGAGGCTGGTGCCGTTATATTTGCTTGATGCCTGGCCCAGCCTAATTACACTCCCTAAAAATACAATGGCTAGAAGTATTCGGAGCACTTTTGTTGATAAGCAGATAATTCATTTGGTCAATTCTTCGTGCTCCAGCAGGATTATCAGCTGGTGCAGGTGGTGGTGGTTCATGTCCGACAGCAGGATTAGCAACTGGTGGAATTAGAGGTGGTTCAGGCAATCCAGGTTAATTTTCCTGTAGTTCTTTAACCTGTCTATGTATATTTAGTACCAAGTGCCGATTAGCTCTCATCCAACAGGGATGAAATGCTTGCCTGTTTGTCCTACGATTCTGTAACAATGTTTGTTAAGTAAATGGTTGAAATGTTTCAGGCAGTTTAATAAATGTGGTAAGTATTTATAATAACTGGTAATTATTAGGGCGCAGTCTCAATTGCTTTAATAGTTTGCGGCTGACTGTTTGCCTGGGTTAGCACCCAATAATACTATCAATATAACGGCCACACTATGCACATGGGCATGTAATTGGCGGACTCATTAATTATAAGGAATTTACTTTATCATGGGCACAACACAATAATAATTTATAGCAGTCAGGGCAAGGTAGGTAGCAAATCACTCTATCTGAGGGAAGCTGAAAAACATTAAATATTGTACTCAGTAAAGTAATACATGATAGTTATATTGTGCCACTCTTTCGGATTATGGAACTCAGCTGATTATAATTTCAGGTGAAGTTGGTAAAATATGAAAATAATTACTACGTGGGTACATACCTCTTGTACAGATAACCATTCAGTCAATGTATTTTGTAACTGCGGTGGCACATATGTTACAATATGCCTTCGCATTCGATTAGTGGCCACACTACAATTCAGGCACCTTGACATCGTGAGCGTCAGAATTTAAATCGTAAACAAACAATATGCACAGCAGAATATTAGATAATATATTAGAAGCGTAAACGAAAGTCCGATAAACGATACCGTGGGTTCAGTAATATGTTTTGAACTTTTGACAGTTGACAGCGAGAAAATAACTCTAGGACGTTTGGATACACACTCTTGAATATTTTGTCGATTCATAATGTGGAACGTGAGTGCCATCCAGACGCGCGGCAGCTTGAAAAGTGGTGTCTACGATAATCATGAAACCGTTAACTTTTTAAAGGTGCCTTAGCAATACAATTCTGGCAATCACGGGTATTTTATGTTTAAGTCTGACCTTCAGGCGTACTACAGATAGGTACAGTGTTTGTCTTATGCGTGTATCCAAACGTGGATGCACTTTGTATTGATTTATCCTCCATGATTGCAATGAAACAAAACGAGAAAAAAACAATTAACACACATATTATTTTGGGATTTTTTCTCGCCTGTTCTAGAGAAATGTTATTGTTGCGATTAATTTTTATTTAATTTTGGAAGTCATTTTCATATAATCATAATTGATGTATATTACCAACTCTGAACTGTTCTGAGGGCAGGATTCGGCCATGTCATTTGAATAATACTTATATCATTTTAATAAACGATTTCAGTAAATTTTGTAGCCAGTGTCATCTGGTTTTTCGCTCGGGATATATAAGAACATGTCTGGAATATATTATTAAAGTTACTGCATTAGTACTTGTGGATTTCTCGAATGCCTTCAATACCGTGAGTCACGACATCCAGTTGGCCATATAGTTTGGTCTCTCCCGGGGCACTGGAATGTTTCTCCTCTTATCTTCAGGAACGACAGGAGTCTGTTCATGTTGGGGATTTCTCATCATGTTGGTGTGATTTGGAAACTGGTGTTCCGCAAGGCAGTATTCCTTCTTCTATACTGTTTTCCATTTTTTATTAATCTCCTTACTTCTGAGTTTCATTGTGCATATCATATGAATGCTGATGACTTGCAGTTGTACTGTCAAAGGAGGAAATGAAATACCAGACTTGAAAGAAAGTTTGGATAATAATTAGGAGTTCTCGTAGCCGAGGTAAGTTGGATTATAATTGCCTTGCCAACAGTTCTGTTCGACAGTACGATAACTTTAGCACCCATTGATATCACGTAACGTTTAACGTAAATTCGGACGATTTTTAATCAAACAACCAACTGTTCCATTAATTTTTTTGGGACAAGCACAATAAGTGTTCACCTTTACCATCATAGATATTATGAAAATACATATTTTTAGCAAAACGAGTATTTTCATCGTCGAAATCGATCGATAAAGCATTGCACATGCCTTTGGACATTTGCATCGTCGAATACAAGCAAAGCAATAAAGTCAATCTATTGCAGTTTACTACTGGACGTAGGCCTCTCTGAAGCTGCACCACAACACCATGTCCTTCGCATCCAGTCTGAACCGGCCACCTTTCCTAGGTCGTCGACCCATCTAGCTGAGGGTTGTCCAACTGCGCTTGCTGATACATATCAGCACATGCTTGTTATGCTTGTAAGCACATGCTTACAAGTAATACGTTACCGAAGATAAAGATTAAGTTGATATAAGTCTTGAGTTTCGGTTAGATTACGCATTTGGTAAAGCAAAAAAAGCCCTGAGTAAAAAAATATTTTCTACACGATGTGTATTGCAAATAGGTTCTAATCAATATAATAGTTTTCTAATGAAATATCAATTAATGTGGACACAAATCAATTTGTTGCGATAATAACGTGTGCTGCATATAGTTTTTAAAGGTATAATAATGAATAATCTAGAATATTTTCATAGCTCAGTGTTACTGTGTGTCGTCATGAAGTTGTTGCAAGTCGCGCTGTTGTTCACGTTCGTGATGCTGGTGGCTCATGCCTCTGCTTACAACCTTGGGTCAAGGCGCGACGATCAACGGTATCTAGACGGTAATAAAAGTTATTCTAATCGGGAGCATCTATCTTACAACATTGACATAAATTGTTGCCTAATTAGTTAACTAGCAATATTTTGTGGTGACCGTATCAACAACATCTTAGTTTCTTTTATGATTAGAATGACTTGGCTATCGCACTCCAATCTCACTTGCGCAAAAATACATTTGCCCGCATAGACTTTTGCGCGAATGGAGTTTTGCGCGAACGGATACTTGTAATGGCCAGTGAGATTCCATATAAGATAAAATAAATCATCACACCTGATATTACTTAAAGGGTGGGCTGAGTTGTAACTGAGTATAGTAAGTCCCAGACGTACTAGATAGTTATAAGCGCTGTTTTTATTAAGTTGTTTGTTGCAGTCGATTTTGTTTATTGTGTTTTTTTTTTGTTTTTTTTTCATTGTGAACATTTTGTTTTCTAGTAAAGAGACGGTCTGCAAAACAGTGGTCAAGTCTTCATGGTCCTATGCGGTGGACTTAGGATCCGTACGGAGGAGGTATGATTCTTAGTACTTAATTGTTTATTATTATTTTTAGAAAACCTGCCCCACATTAGGAATTTCTCCTGTATCGTGGGTGCGTTTACAAACATTTATACCCGTGCCGCCTCATACTAACAGGCATCCTAAAATAAAAAATCCTAGAGTATCTTAATCCTAGAAAATCCTAAAATTCGTAGGGGGGGGGGGGGGGTTAGGGGGCAAAAGAAAATTGGTTCTGGTTCCTGAATCAAGCCCTTGATCCAAATGGGTTTAGGTCGAGTCTCTTGGCTTCTATACCACTGGCTATCACGTCAATTGGCGCAATGATCGTTGAGTGAGAATCCTTCGTGAGCAAAATCAAAAATCGGAAGTCAAAGTTGGCTGACAATCCGCACATTCAAACGTAATAATTAATTAAATAAGGCAGTTCCCCAAAACGTGCGCTCTTCACCACTTCCTAGTGTGTTACCTGGACCAACTCAAAATTTTCAGGTGTATGTCAAGACTTGGCTTAACAAACACTCCTTATATTAAACAAACGCACTTTTGCGATTATTAATGAAGAAGTGACCACACTTATTAACGCGGTATCGGCTTAGGCAACATTGGAACAGCCGCGTCGAGTCGAATGAAGTCTTCATCGCTGTTATTACATGCACATGCATTTCTTTCTGTCCAGGTTAAGCAGAATTCGCAGCGATAATTATATCCTTCTCTAACCATATTTTTTTTGTTTAGGTGATATCAGATGCTCGAATGTCTACCGGGGCAAATATGCGAGGTAATGCTCGGCAACTGTGCGTATCCTTTTCTACTAAGGAAAGGAGACGTCGACCATTCGAGCTAATCGACGGAACCCAAGAGCACATGGACATCTGCAGAGATCCTTTACCAACGAAAGGAGACGAGGAAGAGTTGCACATAAACAGAAGAATGAGAGGCGACTAGACCACATTTCTAGAGACTTTTTAATCAAGCATAAAATTATTCTATGGCATTTTTTGGGACATTCAAATTGTCCACCTGTAATTTCATAGGTTTCATACCTACAATCTTTAAATTAACAAAATATTTTAAACAAAACGAGCATTTTAAAGTTTAAAATCGATCGAATTTACGGTTACTGCGCTTGTTTGGGCTAGGCCGTAAACATAATTATTGGAAGACATAGGTACTGTTACTGTGTCTTCTAATAATTATGATTAATGTATTAATTATCATTATTATTTTCAATATTATATTTTTTCACGAGGATATGAATTCCATCCATACTAATATTATAAAGAGGTAAAATTTGTTTGTAAGTTTGTATATAGAGGGTAATCTTCGGAACTACTTATTCGATCATAAAATTTTTTTCACTGCTAGAAAGCTACATTATTCCTGGGTGCTATAGGCTATAAGCAAAGACTATATAACCACTTGACTGCGCATACAGTGCCCCGATGCTCGAAAACTACTAGTGTTTTGTCGCCTACATATAGGGTACGGTACTAGTAACCATTTTAGTTGTGACCAAGTATTAGACCTGTGTGCACGCTAAATTATTCCCATTTTTTAAACTTTTTATGCAATTATAACGCATCAAAATGCCTTCATGCGCGGTGAAGTGGTATTTACTTAGTTATAACCTTTTTAATAATTCAAAAATCACAGGATTATAAACTTGTTCTACATAAGACACTTTTGATATGTCTTAGTCTTAGTTAAGAATTAATAATTATTATTTAGAATTAACAATCATAACTAACAGTGTATTTATTACTAACAATAAAGTAATAAAATTCACTAAAACACACACCTAATGCCATGAACTAAATTGTGAAAGTCATTAATCTTGGCTACTTTGTTTTGTGTAGTTATGTCTTTTTTAAAAACTGATTAGTGTTGTTGTTAAAATATAATTATTTTATTAATACAGAGCCCGTCTAAATAAAGTGTTTCATTTTTATTTCTGATTCTGATTCATCAGTAACAAATTCTGATTCATCTGGGCACAAAATATTTGGACGTCGATATCTTGAAAACTACTTTATAAAAAGGAGTCCCTCAAATATAATTATGTTATTTGGTATACTTATTTTCATATGAACATGTGTTACAGAGGTGAAAGTGAAATTAAACTTTGGCCTTATGAATCAATCGAAGAATCAAATTTTGAAGAACTACCCTGTACACCTCAGCCTGATCATTCAAGTAAAACATAATTTTATTTGAGTTTTCATTTAGCTGTGGGAAACACAAAAAAGTCATCAAAAAGTTAAATTTGTGTAGTATTAGGATACATTATTTAAACGCCTCAGCAGTGTTAAACGCCTTTTGTTGCTGCCCGCACCGAAATGAACAATGTAAATACGTAATATATTTGGTGGTCATCAAAATCACTCTTCTTTTCGTGTTGATATAACTTTAATCACAAAACAGCATTATCTTGCCTTGTACTAACTTATTTGGTTGCTCCGCATGCTTTTCACTTTCAAACTTCTCAAATACTCGTCATCTCAGTAATCACTCTCTTTCTAGCCAACTTCTACACTGAATGTTACCCATCACCAGCCATTCACATTCATACTCTAATCTTTCCGCACGTAATTTTTCTCATTTGTCCTCATCACATGCCATGACAACCGATTACCACACAGCGTGCTTATGCGTTTACAGTTTACACATAGTTATAATCATCTCGTTAAGAAAAACGATAACGATATAAGCATATAATTTTGTCGCACGTGTGTATATTGCGCCCACAACCATAACAGACATTTTTGTAAAAAAAAAAAAATTAAAACGGTTGCACACTCATTTTATTATAAGCACAACTTCAGTGTACCACCAGAAAATAAGTACTGTTGGACCTTGAGCTGACCTGGCTTAGTACAGAGATTTAATAAAATGCGAGGTCAGATTATACTGGTTTTATCTTATACTGGCTTTGTTAACACTGACGTGCTGGCTTATCGCTTATCCTTCAAATGTCCAAATCTTGTCTAATTTGCCTCTTCGGTAAATAATAGGTTTGCACACCAGAGGTCCAAACTTCGATGAACGGCCGCAGTAGCTCGGGAAAAGACCTGGTGGGCAGTCTTCGTTGGTCCAACATGGATGTAGGGGTCCAACTAAAAAAACAAATATTAAAACGAAGAGTAAGACATGGATTTCCAATCTAAAAGACGAAAATACGGCAATAAAAGGTTGTTCAAGCAAAATCTTTGCTATATCAACAAAATTATAAAAATCTTTATCAGGATCAACAGAAACAGCCCCGACACTCATTTTTATTTCCATGACTCTGGTTATCCCATTAGTCCCGCCAGGTTAATCTGGCTCTTCGTGAGACGAAATTCAATAAAAGCCCAGGGGCAGACGGAATAACAACAAAGGTTTTAAAGTTAGGTCGAAACATTCTCATCACATCTTTCTTCAACACTATTTTACACGCTGGTCAAATTTCCCCTGAAATATGCTACTCGAATTATTCTATATTACAAGAAAGGAGACAAATCAGACATCTCAAACTATCTCCCATTTGCCTTATTTCACACTTGTATGAACTTTTTATCAAAGTTATAGAGAACCGTATTGCTCCAACATTTGACCTTCCCCAACCCTCCAGCAAGCAGGATTTCAGTCCCATTTCTCCCCAATTGACCATCTCCATACTGTCGACCAAGTAATCGAAAAATACAACGAATTTAACAAGCCGCTTTACTTGGCCTTTGTGGATTATTCCAAAGCATTCGATTGTATACATCATCACTCAGTAATTTATGCCTTGGAATCTCAAAATGTACCATACACTGATATTGACCTAATTGACATCATATATCGAAAAGGCTCTGCGAAAATCATGTCGTACATTTATGGTCCAAATTTCAACATAAAAGTTATCAAACAGGGTGATCCACTCTCACCCAAGCTGTTCACAAGCGCACTGCAGGAGGTTTTTATCAAGCTGCTCGATTCGTGGCAGTCACAAGGCATAAATGTTAGCGGCACACGCCTAATAGAGCTCCGTTTTGCTGATGACATAATCCTATTCTCCACATCAGCTTCACAACTCAAAGAAATGCTCCAAGATCTGAGCTCAGCAAGTGTTGAGGTTGGTTTTTCAATGAATAGATCCAAGACCCAAATCATGACCAACAGCACGAAGCAAACGTAGGGTCGCGGTAGACGGGCATGCGTTGCAATGTGTTAACGAGTATACCTACTCTGGCCAGGTTGTGTCTTCCAAAAACAGCAAGACAAAGATGAAGGAACAGGCAAGTGCAAAAGAACTAAGCAGTCAAACGGTGATACACACGTAAAGCAATAATTAGCATAAGATTTTGTCTTATAAATTCACATGAAGAATCGGCCATTTTATTTAATATTCATGCAATATTAGTAACAGCTGTGTTAACCCTGACTAACACACAGAAGAACACTGTAAAACTACATATGAAAAGTCAAAGTACACTTATCGTTTCCGACACACATCTTTCATCAGGTTTTTTTTTTTAATTATAGGTAACTGTCCTTACCGTCAGCGTCAGCAGCTACATGAGCCACCAGCATCACGAACGTGAACAACAACGCGACTGCCCAAACTTTCATGTTGACTGTAGGCACAGATGATTAACAGCAATCTCTCTGCAGAGCTAGTGAAATATCAACAAAACCCTCCATTTGCCAACTTTTTAAAGCATACTTTATTATCCAAATAAATTGATTTATGATCATGTTACACGCTGTACGTTTTGAGTGTAGTTAAATTAAATAATAGGTACTTATAATAACATATTTGCCACTTTAAATAGGCCACTTTGTATAGTATTTATGTTGTTGCATGACTAATAAATAATACAGTTTGTTACAGTAGTTATGAAGATACAATCAGCGATATAACTCACTATTAACAATGGCTTGCACATCTTAGTCAATGAACTAAATAATTTATTAATTGAAATCAGGCCATGAGGAAACATTAAATATTATATAAGTACTAGTCATTTTATGAAATGATGAAATATAGTGTATCGAATAATTTAATGTCAATGTAGAGAAAGTGTAAAAGTGTGTCCACATCCGTACCACCAAACAAATAATAAAAAATAGTTTTACTTATTTATACGTAAGCCTTTAATACTACGAGTAAAACTATGTATATACCTATATGTATACATCTATTAAATTGTATATAAAAAAAAGCACTGCATCAGCATCCAAACCACATTACACACTTTGTATCGCCATCCGAAGTATTTTGAAATAACTTCATAATGCATATTTATTTTACAAACTACATAATATGAAAAAACATTAATAAAATCATACTTATCTGCTTAGCAATTCGTCAACTACGTTGGGGTCGGCTTCCAGTGTATATAAAACAGAATTGAAATAATTGAAGGAAACGAGGACTTTTAAATAAAAATGTAAAAAAAAATGCATTGCTCAGAAAACAATTCAAAGATAAAGTCAAATTAGAACAAATAGGTGTTAAATGGCTGAACACGGGTCACACTATTAAGCCACAACCACAGCCACAACATAAATTCGTCCAAATACAAGGTATTCAGAAAAGCGTGGTTTATAATTCATTGTATTTGTAGCGAAAATAAATGTAAAAATATATGTTCTGTGACTTGCCCGTGTTACTACCGAGTTGAAAGTATTCAATCATAGTATCGAACACACACCTACTTAACTATCCAGAACTCTCAATACGGGGTGGAAGGGACACCGACGCGAAAACGAAAACCACATACTCAGTACATCATTCTGAACACCCCCGCATAGAAACTTTTCGTCGGTTATTAAAAAAAAAAATCTACTGTTTCCTACAAAATAAACATAATAACTGTCCCATAGCAATTTTCGATACATGCACAATTAGTGTCCGACTACGCCTTCATAGATATGAAAACAATTTTAAAATTACGAATATATTTTAAGTAAAACGAGACTTTTTTAGTTTAAAATCGATCGAGTTTACGTTACGTTTACCCCGCGTATTCGTATTTACCCTACAGTATTGTGTTGTCTATTTATGTCCAAAAAATGACCCAGAATCGACAGAAATGAACTGTGTACCAATGGATTGGCATTTAAATATAATATAATGTTGCCAAAGCGGCAACCCTGAAATCGTTGTAGTATAGGAGCTAAGAGCAAAATAAAATAAGTAAAAAATTCTTTTTTTTATGTTTTTTTATTTTTATTTGGCCCATAGATACTACAATCGTTATAGTACTGTGTGTATTATTGGTAATTCTGTAGCTAAGGATTGCAAATAAAAAAATACACAGTTGCTACTGGCTATTATGCGCGGGCGCGGCGCGGCGGACGGGGTGACGTGGGGGGCAGGGCGGTGTGGCAGGCAGGTAACGACTAACGACCATATCCCGTCGCAGTCCTTCGTTTGTTTTCGTTGTGATCTGTGTGCTTTGTTTTACTTCGTGGATTCTAACTTGACCTCTGCTTTTGTATACTGGACACTGATTTTTCTTGTTGATTCGAAACTGTGGCGCGTTAAACCGGACTTCGATTTTCTTTGCGACTGGATATTGTTTAAAATGGATGAACGTAACCGTTGTGTGACTTGTCCCCGTTCTGTTCTACAAAGGCGGCATCATGTTTTGTCCCTCGAGTCACACCGGGACTTCGTGGAGCATATGTTCAGCACTTTACAAGCGCCACAAGAAGTAAGTACTATGGTTACTCAATTACATATAATATAGTATGTAGTTTCATCTTAACTTATAATCAAGGTGACACCCCCATGTCAGCGGCGTCGCTCGACACGGCGTGTTATCATATTGCGTCATGTTTTATTTGGATTAGTATAGAATAGTAATTAAACTAACACAACTGACAACGCACAATAACTACGAGTAATATTCGTCGTCGATTCATCAACAACCTATTAGGTATGGTATAATAATGAGTCTAGTTTCGCGTATTTTCATGTGTTCGCTATAGATGTAAAACTCACGTTGTATACATATCAGATAGTATACCATAAACAATAGGTACTTTAAAATGAATGTGAGACTAACGAGGGAATGTTATTGCTTATTTCAGATTGCATTTGATGGCTCCAGAGCTATTTGTCATCCGTGCTGGCAGCGCATAGACTATAGCTTAAGACGACCTCCTCCACCACCACCCAGACCTCCAACTGCATCGATATCTACACCTGGCTTCGCACGCGCAGCAAACACGCCAAGACGATGTATTGTCGACGTTTGTAGGAGTTTGGAACTTCGCGCTGTGCCCAATTCAATGAAAGTATATATTTTAAGCTACTTTCATTTATACATACCACCTCTTGCACGGATATGTTCACACCACTTAAGGAATACTACTTGGGAGGACTTACCAGGAAACATCGCCAGACGTCAAGACGATTTCAGAGGCGAGAACTTACGCGATATAGTAGAGTTATACACTCAGGCTCTCAAAAAAAAAAGCTGCTGGATTTTGAAAAAATTGATGAAATGAGTCCGGACGAACTTCATAATTGGATCGGTATAAGTCACCAGCAATTCTATTATAGCATATTAGAAGAAACCTTTTCTTTACAAGAACGATCCAACAGAAACACAATCTTGGGTATCTATTTATCTAAACTGAGAAGCGGTGCACCTTACCGAAGACTGGAGACGGTTTTTGGCCTATCCAAGTCAGCAATATGTCAAAAAATGAAACAAGCAAGAGAATGTCTCAATAATGACTATGTTCCACGCCATCTTGGCCATATTACCATACCATATTACCCGGAATGAAGTTATAGCAAGAAATAGAATCATACCTAGTTATATTTTTGGAACTGAAGATCATACAAAAGCCATTGTTATTATGGATGGGACATATTTATACATACAAAAGAGCTCAAACTTCTTATTTCAGAGATTGAGTTACAGTTTACATAAATATTCCAATCTAGTAAAGCCATTTATGCTTGTATGTTTCGATGGATATATAATAGAAGTGACAGGACCTTATAATGCTAGAACGTCCGATGCAACAATATTGAAACAGATCTTGGATAGTCACAGCGAACCTATGGAAGAAACTCCGATAAGATGGTTTTTTGAACCCGACGACGTCATGGTTTTAGATAGGGGGTTTCGGGACGCTCTGCCAGATGCAGAGGAATGTGGATTCAGGGTCTACACGCCACAGACATTAAGTAGACATGAAAGTCAGCTGAGCACTGAAGCTGCTAATAAGTCGAGACTAGTGACGCTAGTTCGATGGGTGGTAGAAACAATAAACGGAAGAATGAAACGTGATTTTAAAATATTTAGAAATAAATATTTTAATAACACTTTAACCATGGCAATGACAGACTTCAAAATAGCTGCAGCGCTTGTTAACGCAACGCAAGAACCATATGGGGACAGTCACCTGACTGCGAACTTCATCGAAATGATCGAAAGAAACATAAATAGACAAAACCAACTGGCCGAATATGTCTATCATAACCGTTTGAACGCACAAAGAAATATTGCGTTTACCAGGATGGAGGCAACGGATGTTGTAGATTTCCCAAGAATGACATTTGATGAGCTGCTTATTTTTGCCATCGGTACATATCATGTGAAACTAGCTCGATCGTACTGCTACGAACATATAAGAGAAACAGGTGTGTACTCAATAGAAGTGTACAGGCATCCTGAAAGAGTGAATTTTAATGAAGAGAGGGAACACACATTAATGCGATGCAGAATACATTCAAGACACATTACGACAAGAACATACTATTGTTATATAGCATATAATAGTCACGCGGTCACTGAGCACTATTGTAGTTGAATACATGGGCGTCGCACTTTAGGTAGTTGTGCCCATATTATAAGTATCATATATTATCTTGCATGGGCGAGGAACGAAGGTGATTTTTCAACCTGCGGGATTTTTAGACTTAGTATGTTTGGACATAGAAAATAATTAATAAATAAAAGAGATTACTGTTACAATTACAACAAAACCGCGTACATGTTTTTAGTTCGTGTATAGTTTGTGTATAGTTCCAAACTGTATTTTCTTTGATTATTTGGGCAATAAAGTTTTTATGATAATAATTGTAATTTTTTTTTTATCCAAAGTAACATAATTACCAATAACACACAATACGTTGATTGTAGTATCTATGAGCGAACAAAAATAAGTATAAAAGTTAGAGTATTTCTTTTGCTTGTACATTCATGTGTAACACAAGTTATTGTGGATTAGAATGTTGTTGTTGTTATAGGAAATATCATTAGAACTTATCACAATAAGACTTACATTATGAAAATAAATGATTAACAACGATATTCTCACCCACAACATGGCTCTTAGCTCCTATACTATACCAATTATTTTTATATTTGCAATCTTTAGCCACAGAATTACCATTAATACACACAGTAGTGTAACGTTTGTAGTATCTATGGGCCAAAAGAAAAATAATATACAAAAAACAGAGTGTTTGTTATGTTGTGATTTAATATGATGTTGTTATTATGTTGCTGTTGCTTGTGAAATGTGTTGATGATAATTATCACAAGTGATACAACATTAAATCAACGTCATATTAAACCACAACATGACGTAAACTTATTTTATTATAATTTTAAACGAATTTTTTTTCTTATTTTATTTTGCTCCTAGCTCCTATACTATAACGATTTCAGGGTTGCCCCCTTGGTAACATTATATTATATTTCAATATCAATCCACTGGTATACATTTCATTCCTGTCGATTCTGGGTTTTTGGTCCATACATTTTTGGACATGTCCTTAATATATGTATATTCTCTTCTGTCGTCCAATGTATTCAACGCAATGTATGTAACTCAGGTTTGAATTTGATAAATAAATTATATGAGATGGCATAATACCTGTTTTTTTTTAGCAATATTTAGATTTAAAAGTGTCCATAGAGTTTCTTGCCCATTCTTATCCATAGAGATCTACGCTTTAGTAGGTACTAAAACTATAGTAGGTACTTTCAGTTATTATGCCTTGTGACTAGGAGCTTAATTTTATTCTTTTCTTTGTTTCGACAATTCAAAAGTGCCTGCAACTGGCGTACTTGAAATAAATGCTTTGATTTTTTGATGTTTTTAACTTCATATTTTAAAAGTCTATTTTCCCATTAATGTAAACATAAAGAGTGGCTGAGACCGATTCTGTTTCTACTTCATCGCTTTCCTGAAATTATGTCATCGCCTTTGGACATTTGCATCGTCGAACACAAGCACAGCAATCAAGTCAATCTATCGCATTTCACTGCTGGACGTAGGCCTCTCTGAAGCTGCAACACATCACCCTGTCATCCGTCTTCCGCATCCAGTCTGAACCGGCCACCTTTACAACTGCGTTGGGGGTTGTTCAACTGCGCTTGCTGAAATGTGCTTACAAGTAATATGTTACTAGTCGGTAACATAAATAACAAGGTCGGTAATACAAGGTGTAGTTTTGCGACCTCGTCAAAATTCAGGAGGTTGTCATTGAAGACGTAAATAATCAATATAAATTACGGTACCTGGTCAATAATAAGAAACGCTGCTTTTTTTAGTTGATTTAATTTGACACCATTTCAGAGTGAAGCTCTTTTCAAAAGAGGAGAATCACCCGTTTACCGAATAAACGTCTGCGTTTGTTCACACAATGTTTGTTCAAACATCTATGAAAACATCATGTACGTTAGGAAAAATCTGCATTTATTTAGTAAAAGAGGCGACAGACACCACTACAATACTAGAACCAGGGACCATCTAGTTCAGCCAGGTTTCAGGCTAGCTAAAGTAGACTCATCTTTCATGGGGTACTGTTTAAAATGTTACAATAAAATTCCTCCCGGCATTCTACAACTGAATGAGACGAAATTTAAATCTTGTATAAAACGCACACTATGTAGGCAAGCATACTATAAGTTGGGAGATTACATTGATGATAAAAATGCTTGGCTCAATGCTGGTCCTGCTCCACAACCATAGGGGCAAACTAATTGATTACTTTGTGAAGTTATTGTGGAAGCTGCAGAAGATTGTAAACATATCTTTGCATTGTATAGAATCAGTCTCTTAGTATTATATAATTGCATAGCACATGTGTGAGTTCTATGTACGATAAAGCTACCATTTACATCTTTTACTGACTCGAATTTGCCCTGGCGGTTGAGAAATGTCATGCTCACTCAAATGTCTCGCTGATGGTGGCGCGTGTGTCGGGTCGTTTAGTTCCCTCCAAAATGGTTGAGTTGAATGATGGCTGATCCATGCGTCATGTTCGTGAACGGGCGCTGTCAGTTGTGACTGGTCATCTCGCAGCTGCCATGGATTATTGTATTTTTGAATTGTTAATTTTATCTTTTTTATTCTGGACGCTCTTACTCGCACGTCTTTCTACATCGTTCTCACATGTATGTTTAATCTCGACATGAATGATGTAACCGAGACTTTGTAACAACATAATGATTTAAAAGAGTGTCCATGGAGTTTCTTGCCCATTCTTCTCCATAGAGATCTACGCTTTCGAATGGGCAACTACAGTACTTTCACAAGTTATTATGCCCTGTGACTGGGACTGTAGCTTAGTTTATTTTTTTGTGTTTTGACATTCAAAAGTGCCTGTAATGGTCTAATTGAAATAAATGCTTTGAGTTTGAGTTGAGTTTGAGTTTGTGTGTGTTAAAGCGCGGTTATAGGGCTAGTATTAAACGGGTCGCGTTTTAATACGGGTGGTATACAGTTATCGATTTCCGATATTAAGAAAAAAATATAAAAATTTACCTACCCATTTTATTATTGCTTCGGGTCGAGAATCATTAGCATAGTTACCTCCTTGAATTTGACGAGAATGCAAAGCAACACTTTGTATAGATAAAATCGATTTAGGTTTTGTGTCTAGGTTAAATAATTTCTGCAAAGCAAATAAAGCCACGAGTAAAAAATTAATTATTCAACAAAAATTTGTGTTGCGAATAGGTACCAATAAATTAACAACCAAAATAATTTTCTTATTAAAAGTCAATTACTGGGACAGTAATTGATTATAATACATACGTCAATTTGTTTGCAATTTGCAACAAAAAATATACAGATAAATTAAATTGAAGTGTCTGTCACTTCAATTTAATTTATCTGTTTAATTAGAAGATGTATGGTTTAGAAGACGCAGATTGCCAAATTCGAAATAATAAAGGCAAATAGGCAGAAATGACAAAGTGTTTTGGTGTTTTTTGTTGTGTATGGTTTTTTGTTGCAGATTCTCAAAATGGCAAATTTTCAAAATTATGAAATTATCATTTTTATTCCCCTATATAGCCGTAAAAATAGGAACCCTTATAGATTCGCCCTGTCCGTCTGTCTATCTGTCCGTCCGAAGTCACAGCCATTTTACTCCCAGACTATTGGTACCACAATGTTGAAATTTAGAGACTAGGTGTCTTCTATGAATCGCTACATAAAAGTGATGTAAAATTATGAAAAAATAAAATGAAAATAGGTGTGGCTCTCCCTACATGTAACTGTGTGGGGTGTCTATCGACAGCTCTTGAAAATTGCTATCGAGGTTTCTAGCACACTTTCTTTCTTAAGTCAATGGTTGATGACATTTGCTTCCGAAGCCGTAAAAAATGTGTGTCCCCCTCTAAAGTCTAAAGTAGGAGGACTAAAATTCTGAAACAAAAATGTATGTAGGGTTAGCGGATTCGTCAGCGCAGATGGCAGGGATATCGTGTGATCATGGTGACGCAGCGAGTAGAGGGGGCGACACAATACAAGCGGTTGCGCTCTCAGCGCCCGGTCGCTTTTGCTTGGGAGCTCAGACGCGACAGACGTTTGTTGGGAACTGTACTTTCGAATTATTTCGGTGTTTAACGGTTTAACATAACTGTGTTGTTTTCGTGATTTTTTATTTAAAAATAAATAGTTCTAGGAAGTATTAGTTTTTCTTTAAAAAAAATTAAATGAGCTTCTGATCTATAAGAGTAGATCATAAAAAGTCTCCTAAGACCACTTTCATGTAGCTGCAACAGTTAAAGTATCCCCTTACTGCCCTACTGAAAGTTTCCACCCTGTATATAGATTTATTATTCGTCAGACGAATCTGTTATTACATAATTATTTTCTCTAAAATCTTTTCTAGAAAATAACAATTATTGATTATATTATTTAAAAATAAGAAAAAAAGGAACGAATTTTAAAACAATAACTGGAAAATATGTAAGAATAAAAAAAGAGGTTGTTAACATGTGGGATGTGAACTCAGCGATCATTGTCAATTGCCAACAGCCTCGACCAATACCTGAGGAGGCTCTCGTTAGGCAGCTGGATCAAAGGCTTGATTCAGAAAACGGTACTCCTCGAGATGGCTCGAATTGTTAAGAGGTTCCTCGCTCTGGAGCCCTGACCGCCGGTAGCTCGGACCCTGTTCCCGATACCGGTGGGCTACTATCTTTTATGTTTTTTAATGTTTTTTTTATAGTGATTTTATAAAGGCATATTTAAAATAAAATGTAAAAAATAAATAAAAAAATAATAAATCAAAACAAAATAATATGTGATCGCTGAGATTCGAACCTAGTGTTCGCCGCGGAGGCGCTGTTCAAAGTTGAAAAGCGGCGCGCTAGGCCAATCTCACATGTTACTATAGATAGTAGTGAAATTACGCTTCTATAAATAATGGACGTCGCGCATCGGCAAAAGTCGGCCGGTGCACCTCGCAATAGGCGGGACTACTCGTCCCCTTTTCATCTGCTTCACCCCCTCAAATGCATAAATCTATTCACAGCGTCTTGATTCAAAAATTTTTACTTGACAAGCAACGATTGGCAAAAACATTATTTGTCATTTCATCATTCTACAACAAGTTTACCAAATATTTCACTTAGCAAAATAATTATCCGATAAACTTTTATTTAATAACGTATTATTTGACAAACAATTAATTATTTTTTAATGTTATTCCATAAATAACGTTTGGAATAAAGACATTACACAAATTGACTTCATATAACGTAATTTATAAAAAAATAAACTTACATTAGCACAAGTGCAAGTGGGTTGCTAAAGATTTTAATAATTTAATTTCCGAATAATTTTCTTTATGCATCAATATTCTTGCGATGCGTTCATCTTTCGAAATATATTTCTTTCGTTTTTTTTTCAGTAGGAGCACCTGACAATTTTTGTTCAATCTCATTGGTATTGCTTATAGTTTCTTTAATTAATTTAGTAATTAAAAAATATACGCCCGGGTGGTGTTTGTTAATGATTTGATTGATTTTATGGTGTCATGCTTCAGCTGAATTTGATGTCCTGGGTATTTTCATACTGTTAACTTCGTAACAACTCCAATATTGTGGTAAATACTTTGGCTGCGAGTTGGAAGACCCAGACAAGTAGTTTTCTTCAAACCAATGAGCAATGGTTTTGCTATCTTGATCGGTGAGCTTTTCTAAATATTTATTAAAATATTGTGGAATTTCTGTATCTTTTAAATAACTCAGTGCCAATAGACATTTGATTTCTCTATTGAATTGTGCATTTTCCGCATATTTTTTTGTCATTCCGCTGCTCTGGACTTTTCTAAAAAAAGAGAAAATAAATAAATTTTGTTTTCTATAAGCACAAACCCCCAAACAAACACAGATACTGACAGGAACCCTAACCCTAGACGGTCGACGTCAGGGGCACCCCGAGGTTCGGTTAGGTTGGTTCCTTTAAACCTTGCAGACAGAAATAGGAGCCCCGCACAGCGGGGCTCCGTCGACCTGCTGACGGAAACGCTAACCCTAGACGGTCGACATCACGGGGAGTTTATGTATTGATATATGAGTTTGTGTATTTAGTAGAAACGTGATTTATCCTCATGAATCTAAATGAGAAATGAAAAATGTATAAATGATTAAATATCATCTAATGCATTTGTTAAAAGAATTGTTGGCCAAATAAACGTTTGTAAAGCGAGTGTTTATAAAATAATACATTTGCGGAATAAGTTGTTTTCGAAATAAATAGTATACGAAACTTTGGTTGTGAAATTAAAATTTGTCAATGGAGTTTTGGTGAAACTTTAGTGAACCTATTCATTCATTTCTATCGACAAAAGAATTTGAGTCAACCTACAAAATTATATCAAAATATTGACTGCACATCAATAAAGTTAAGAGTTATTGTCATTTGTACATAGCCCTGCCCTGTCGAAGATCTACATATGACAGCCAGGACATAATGAGGCATAACGTGCTTTCCGAGGCCGGTATATAATAGATGGTCGCCCATCCACTGACCGACCTAGGCTATCACGGCTTAACCTGGAAGATCGGCCCGTGCTGCTATTATTATTAAGCCACTTCACTTACTTCAATTTCTGCCGTCTCACTCCCACTCGTAAAGGAGTATGCCCACTTTTGGGCCTACGCGTTACAGTCAACTGTTTTATTGCAAAATTATCGTCATTTTATCATAAAACAAAAAAAAAAACAATTCACAGTTGCAAAACCGAGAAAAATGCATTTTATTGGATTTATTTACAATTTTCACTAGTTTGGTATGGATAAAAAGACATTGTGTCATGTTTTAGAATACATGTCATCATTTGTCAAACATGACCTCAAACGTCAATTCGCGTGGTTGTGCTTGCGCCGGTGATGTGTCCTGTTGCGATAGGCACGATCCTATTCCGGGAACATGTAAGGGCAGATGGCTCCTTACATGGTTACTTAGGGGAAAAATACAATCAAGGCATATAAGCAAAAAGATTTATTTTATTTACATTTTAGTAGACAACTAACGGGAAGGCAAGCAATCTTGCAATATTATTGTGTCTGCATTGTTGGCAGACGTACAGTAGGCAGGGTGTTGTGCACACACTATGTCTATAATCTGGTATTTAAGTTGGGCTAGGTATCAAGACAATTTTTCACCTCCTGCACACTTTCTTGATAGTATATAAATTGTTTATGAAAATTAATGACAAAATAAATAAAATATATAAAAATGAGTTCCTTTTATATTTTCAGTCCCAGAATAGCCTTATTAAACTCTTAGCCAGAGTATTACAAACACCACAAACCTAATTAATAAAACTATGGTTACAGGCATTTATCATTTGAGATTGTTGCACAGCCCATGTTATACTCGTATTATTGATAGCATGATCTAGGTAGATACTACAAAAAATATGAGGTTTCGGTATAATCACACGTAAAACGAAATGCCTGTAACTAGTTTTTGATTACAAACCAGCTTTGATTTAATCGTATCGTTGCTTGTCACTTAATGCATTTTCTAACCTAACTTAGCAATAAATTCAAATAAAAAAATCTCAGAAATGCAATTGCCAATTTAATTGAAATTAAGTCAGATTATACCTGGTGTATTTCTCTAAAAAATGACACCAATTTCATGACTGTAACAGGTAGGCCCAAAGATGTAGGGAAAATGGGCTTTCTCCTTTTCAATCTCTTCCCCCTCCTAAAATTCACACAACGGTACAGTCACGGACGAAAAAAAACTCAAGCAGTGAATTTAATTATATACCTATTCAAAATTAACAATTATAATCTGCGTACATTCACAATAATTAACATTTGGAATCATCTTAGTTTTGTTTTACTCGGCAAGTATTTTTTAATGTTACTATATTAAAATAATAAAACATTTACGAATATTTATTATTATTAAAAAAATTAACAAAAGAAAAAAATAATAATTATATAATCTACGTAAAGGAGGTGTCTTTATCGTCCATACAACTGTGGCCAAAAGCTTTACCTCGAGCACCATTGTATACCTACATTTGAAGGAAGAAATTGTAAATTCATTAAAAAGTATAATAGGAATATTTAAAACATTTGTACCACCCTAAATTATCGATCAAAGATATAAATTTAGAGTCGGCTAATTTCTAGCTACCAACGATGTTGACAAAGTAACATGACTGTTTTAGTTTCTAAGAGCTTCAGTACATCGACTATTAGTTTTTATATTGACATGGTCACTAACATTACTATTAACACATAAAACGGGATATTTACCATTAATTTTGAGTTCCCGATATTTCAACGCTGTTGCAGGCACCACGATCACAGATAAACGGGAACTCAAAATTAAAAGTAAACATAATTAATAATAATCAAGTAAAATATTATTTATGAATATAATTTAATATTTTTACCTATTAACTTATACTTAATTTTACATTGTGACATATTTTCAGTTCTATTTTCATGACAATTGGACAATTTGTATTTTTAATCTGTATTAAGTATTTTAATTCAAAGAAAACAATATTAGCCGACATTAGTTATTATGTACCCAGAAAAAATATTGGCTAAAATAGAAATGTTCTAATCTGTATAATTGTAAAAAAAAAACAAATTTGTACACCCCACCAGGTAAAACATGTACGGACCTATCCTACCCCTTTTTTTTTTTTTTTTTTTTTTTTTTTTTCGGATGGGAAATCATCAAATGACTTCTCCCGCTCTGGGCTGAGCGGGAGGGAGTGTCAGACTTTTACTGACTAAAACCCATCCATGTTCCTTCATCGCCCTTTGTGTTCCGGGGCCGCGGTATCTCTTTCGAACAACCCGCAGCACCCGGCAGGCATCGGCCCTTGCGGGCCCCTTCCCTATGCTGACATCTCTTTGAGGCGCGCGTGGAACACGAACGCGCCGTCGACTCGGCCTGTCGTCCTAAGACGGAGGGACGGCGAGCTAGCCCTTAGCTCACCGTCCACAGGCCCGCGTCTACGGTGGCCGGGGGCCACCACGTGGCCCCCGACGCCCGGTGCGTCTCCCGCGGCGGCTGGGACGTGAGGAGGAACGCTCTCTCTCACGTTCCGCCTCCTCCTTTGCTAGCATGACTGCTTCGCAAAAGGAGGTGACGGCTTCCCATTCCGTCTCGCTCCGGACCATGGCTCGAACCAGGGCCGGACGCGAGAGGTCGCCGCCGCCGATCGCCGCTAGGAGGACACGGCGGTGCTCCGCCCAAGCGGGGCAGACCTCCACCGTATGCTCCACCGTGTCCTCCGGTCGATCCTCGCAGTGGAAACACCCGGGCGTCTCCTCCCGCCTGATTCGGTGCAGGAACCTCCCGAAACAACCGTGTCCGGTGAGGACCTGCGTCAGGCGGAAGGTGAGGACGCCGTGGCGCCTCTCAAGCCACTCCTCAAAGAGGGGACTTATCGCCACTATCGTGGCGTGCCCTGCACGGGGTTGCGACAGTCGCTCTCTCCATGTCACCATGAGATCGGCTCGGAGGTTTGTCCGCTGAGCGGCAATTAGCCGCGGCAGCGGAGTAACCCCCCGGCGAAGAACCTCCGCGCGCCATTCATGTAGGCGCGCGAGGACTATCGCCTCCAGATCCCATGGTGGCAATCCGGCTAGGAGGCTCGCAGCCTCGCCCGAGATCGTGCGGAACCCACGGACCATCCTTACGGCTATCACCTTTTGGGGCGCGTTCAGATAATGGGCGGCTCGCCGCCTCAAGGAACGCGCCCACACCGGGGCACCGTAAAGGGCCATGGACCGCACGACCCCCGCATAGAGCCTCCGGCAGGAGGCGTTCGGCCCCCCCAGATTGGGCAGGAGCCGCCTGAAGGCAGCCCCAGTCCGTTCCAGTTTAGGGGCCAAACGTCGGAAGTGCTCCACGAAGTTCCACCGGCTGTCGAGGACAAGTCCCAGGTACTTTAACGTCGACCCGACGCCGATGGAAACCCCTCCTACCGTCAGTGAGGATCCCGACGGTGGCGCATTCCGAGGCCCATGAAAGCACATGGCCTCGGACTTGTGCAATGCCACCTCGAGACCCAGTTGCCGGATCCTCTCAACGACTATCGCAACCCCGCGTGTCATCAAGTCGGCCGCCGCCTCGTGCGACCTCCCCTGTGCCAGCACCAGCGTGTCGTCAGCGTAGCACACTACGCTGACGCCACTAGGGAGGTCGGCGCGCAGCACCCAGTCGTAGCCGATGTTCCACAAGGGCGGTCCTAGAACCGATCCCTGTGGGACACCGCACGACATCTCTCGCCGGTTCCACTCTCCGGAGCGACCGGGGTAGATGACGGCTCTGTCCGTCAGGTAATCCCCGACCACACGACGAAGGTAGGTCGGCACCCGGTGATACCGGAGTGCCTCCCCAATGCAGCTCCAGGGCATGGAGTTGAAGGCGTTGGCGATGTCGAGAGACACCGCCAAGACAACCCCACCCCGGGACACCGCATCCCCCGTCGTGAGGGCTCTTACGCGCATGATTGCGTCCACCGTGGAGCGCCCCTTGCGGAAACCAAACTGGTGTTCCGCAAGATCCGGACCCATCCCCGCAAGGTGCTCGGCGAGGCGGTTTGCAATGACTCTTTCAAAGAGCTTGCCCACCTCGTCGAGCAACACAACGGGCCGGTATGCGGACGGAGAGTCCGCAGGGCGCCCCGGCTTCCGAATGAGGACCAGCTTCCCCGTCTTCCAACGAAGCGGGAACTGGCCTCTCTCCAAGCATGCGCTTAGGAGCCCCTCCAGTCGGGGCCCGAGAGCCTCAAAGGCCAGGACCCAGGCTTTGCCAGGCAAGCCGTCGGGTCCCGGGGCGGTATTTTTGGCCTTGAGCCGTCCTACCGCCACTCTCAGGTCTACCCCAGCCACTTCCGGGACGTCGTCGTCGTCGTGGTCCGCTTCCGGCACCGCAGGTGGCGGAGCCATAGGCGGGGGGGGATGTTCCCCTCGCGAGGGAAACAGAGCGCTCACCACGTCCTCCACGAGCTGAGGCCGGAGACTCTGCGTCAGTGGGGGGGCCCAGGTGCGGAGTTTATCCCGCACCATCTTGTAAGGGCGCCCCCACGGATCCCCGTCAAGAGTCCCCAGCATCTCCTCGCGGGCCCGATCTCTGGCCCGCAGGACAGCCTCGTGGAGGGCGGTCTTCGCCGCTCTGTAGCCCTCATATAGCTCCGCCTCAATGGCTTCCGCATTCGGCGGGCGAATGCGGAGCCTGCGATGCCTGGCGTACGGGTGTCGCGCAGCGACGCATGCCTCGCGCAGAGTTGTCAGCTCGCGCGACCACCAGTACACCTGACGCCGGGCGCGTCCTGGCCGAACTCGGGGCATTGCCACGTCACATATGTCGGACATGGCCTCCTGGAACCACCCTGCCTCATTATCAACGTCGGCAGGCCTGTCCGGTGATGTCACCCAGGCCTGCACGATCGAGGCTTCCAGGAGGAGCTCCCGGTCCAGCTGCTTCAGCGCCCAACGCGGACCACTCGGGGCCTGTAAGACCGGCGCGCTCGAGGACTGGGCGGAGACGTCAAACCGGATATACCGGTGGTCGGAATAGGTCTCCACCCCCTCCATGACACGCCAGTCCACGACACGCGGCGACAGAGCGGGGCTAGCGAACGAAATGTCCACCACCGACTCGCCCCGCATCCGCACACACGTGGGTACAGTACCCCGATTCAGGACGACCAGGCCTGTTTCCAGAGCCCAGTCCTCCACCATCCTTCCCCGCACGTCTGTGCAACGAGAACCCCAAGCCAGATTCTTGGCATTGAAGTCCCCGAGGACAAGCACAGGGAGGGAATGGCTTCCGACGACGACACTCAACTCCGCAAGGGAGTTGTGGAGCTCGGCGAGAGTTCGGTTCGGGGAGAAGTAGACACCCACCACTACGATCTCCCCGAACCGTGCCGCTACGCACCCCTGACCCTTCCTGACACTTTCAAGGGTCGGGGTACCGGCGGCGGCCGACGAAACTATGGCCACTGAGCCGCTTAGGTCCGCCACCCAGTCTTCCCTGGGCAGGACGAAATACGGCTCAGCGACCACGGCGATGTTAATCAACCACTGCGCCATGCTCTGAAGCAGCAGATTCTGGGCGCAGGCGCAGTGGTTGATGTTCGCCTGGAGGAGGCGTAATGGGGCCGTTATCGGCACTCCATACCCTCCCCCTCCCGGGCCCCCTGCGAGGGCGCAACTGTCGCAGCGGCGGCAGTGGCGGCGACAGCGGCAGAGGGGGCAGCCGCGGCAGCGACGGCGGAGACGGTGGCGGAGGCGGCGGAGGGCCTACTCTTACCCTTTGAGGGTGGAGCGCAGGCCTTGCTCCCAGCCCGGTGATCAGCCGGCTTGCCGGCCGCCGCACATGCAGCACAGTGCGGCGTGGCAAAGCAGGCCGCCGATGTGTGACCGGGCTGACTGCATCGGAAGCAGAGGCCACTGCGGTCCACCTCCGAGGCGCACTTTACTGACACGTGGTGCCCCACGTGGCAGCGATAGCACCTCAGAGGTCTGGGTTCCAGCAGCTTTACCTGCGCTGAAACCCAGCCCACCAGTAGCCTTCGGCCCTCCACGATAGTTTTAGCCGCCGTCACGGGGCAGCTTACCGTAACGGTACGCATGCCTGACAGGTCCGAACGTATGGCACCTGCCCTGACCTATCCTACCCTACTGTACTAAGATTGTTCATGCTCGATTTGTATGTAAACACATGTTTTGAACAAATAAAATATATTTATCTTTAAAAGGATCGCTCAGGTGAACTTGTGCAGTAAGCGTCCAGCGTTCTTTTTACGTGACGAGCATTCTCCATATATGTATTATATTTTTCAATGAGACTGTACTTTTAACAACAGAAACTTAAACTTTTTGAGTGATTTTTGGCAAGGGGGAAGAGATGAGAAATTGTTGTAGGTATAAACGCATGGGGGTAGAGATGGGAAGGGGAAGACATGGGAATAAACCTTTCTCTCAACTGCAGCAGTTTTTCGTTAACATACTATGAAAAATAGATACATCTGAGTGAGCGCTAAAAATATTGTTACTATATTTTGTGGTGCTACGGAACCCTGTGTGTGCGAGTCCGACTCGCACTTGGCCGATTTTTTTTTGTTTATACAGATATGACCACACAGTAATTAAATAGAACAATAGTGATATAACTAATATAAAAGACCTGAGCACAACATTTGCAATAAGATAAAGAAAAATAAATCAGTAAAATATAGATACCAGGAAGCATGCAAATATGAACCAATGTCAATACTTCTCGTAAAATATAAGACGTTAGAATTTTAAGAAAATATATTATATGTTATTGGCGGGTTCTAATTTACACCAGTACCTATTGTTCTTCAAATATCTAGTAGTAATAATAATAGTTAATACTAGCTGACCCGCGCAACTTCGTCTGCGTTACTTTTTTGATTAATGCTCCGCTCCTATTGGTTGCAGCGTGAACCCCTATAGAGCCTTCCTCGATAAATGGGGTATCCAACACTAAAATAATGTTCCAATTCGAAATTTCGAACCAGTAGTTTCTGAGATTAGCGCGTTCAATCACCCAAACAAACAAACAAACTCTTCAGCTTTATAATATTAGTATAGATATGAAATCAAATAATTTTAAAACATCTATTTAACAATTTTAGACCAATATATGTATATAATTATATATTATACTAATATAGACAAAATATGGAACCAAATACTTTTACAAAACGAAACGAAAGACACTATAACCAACATCGATGTGGAGGATGTCGTGGAGGATGTCGCTGCGCCCCCGTCAGGGGGCGCGGCTGGCGGTCACGGGGCGTCGCCCCCTTCCCGCGGAAGCTTTACCTTGGCCCGTAAAAACGGGCCCGTCATTGTGTTGCCTGATAGGCTGAGGCCTGGAAGCACGCGTCTTGCAACGCGCGCTTTGTGTGTAGTTGCATGTAGTAAAGCTGTAGGCGCGCCACAGCGCTGTCATACAGCGCTGCTTTCTTCACGACACCTCGGCGGTCAGTCCCTGCCGAGTGAGACCCCCAGTTGCCTGAGGGAGGCCCAGCAAGTGACGACCAGCGACAGAGGTGTCGACTACGACGCTCCTACAGGGATGTATGTGTGGCTCCCGTCCGCCCCGCTTCCAGAGCTAGCCGGTTACGATTCGGACTAAGAAGCCGTCGTGTGTGTGTGGGTGGTATTGAGTTGTGTAACACCACCCAGTGTCTGCGTGAGTCGCGTACCCGCGTCGCGGCAACACGCGTGAGTCTACTCGAGTGTAGAGAGATGCATGTGTGAATTAGTTACGCGACATTCCTATATTAACTTAGGCACATCGCGCAACTGGGTGTGTGTTTTATGTGCAGTCGTATTGTGCAGGTAAGCTGCGTGTAACCTGGTACAGCTTACCCGGAAGTCAATCAGGTGGGGGGGGGGTCAACGTCCGCTGCCAGGTCGCGCGGTATGGGCCTCGCGTCAGGGGGGCGCGCGTGCCAGGGCGCAATATGCTTGACGTGGGGCCAAGCAGATGCGTCGGCACGCGCGAACATGTTGGACGCGAGGCGCCGGATGAAGTCATCCAGGCTCTCAATCCCGAGGTCCCGCTGGATGACGTTGTTCCTCACGTAGCGAGGAGCACCAACTATGGTCCGCAGCGCTAGGTTCTGCTGCGCGCGGAGGAGCGTCTTGTTCACCTCGCTAGTGAGGGCGAACCAGGCGGGGGCGGCGTACGTCAATGTCGAGCGTACGTAGGTTTTATATACGCCCAACTTGACGCGCACCGGGAGACGGGACGAGAGCACTGGACGGAGCTGGTTGCGGGTAACCCTTGTCCGTGCCGCGACCTGGCGGACGTGATGACCCATGGTGAGCCGACGGTCGATGGTGACACCCAGGTATTTCACCCGGGGCGACCACACGATGTCGGCACCATGCAACGTCAAGGGTGGTGGGAGGGGCGCTAGGCCGGTGATCATCGCCTGCGTCTTACCCACGTTGACCGACAGCCGCCACTTCGACAGCCAGTCAGGCAGCAGGTCTAGCGCGCGCTGCATCTTGACCGCCGCGTACTTCGCGTTGAGCGAGGTGGTAATGTACGCGGCGTCATCAGCGTACAGCGCGAGCATCGCCTCTGGCGTCGTGGGGATGTCGTCGGTGTAACGTGAGTAACACGCTGGCGACACGCAGCTGCCCTGCGGGACGCCGGCCAGCACCGGACGGGCGCTGGAGAGCGCTCCCTCGACCACCACGCGGAAGCTCCTATCTGTAAGGAAGGACTGGACCACCTTTACTACGCGGCGAGGCGCGTTGGACGTGGCCAACTTGTATATAAGGCCGTCGTGCCATACACGGTCGAAGGCCTTCTCCATGTCGAGGAATACTGCAACCGAGTACTCCTTCTTGTTCATGGCGTTGGCCATGTGGTGCAGTACCCTCGACAACTGAAGCGTCGTACTGTGTTCCGACCTAAACCCAAATTGTTCAGGCCGTGGAGTGATGGCTGGCTGGAGATGCCGCAACAGGAGTTTTTCAAACACCTTGGAGATAGCTGCCAACAATGTAATGGGCCGATAGCTCTCCGGCTTCAGGATATTTTTTCCCGCCTTGGGCAGCATAATGACGCGCCCTTCCTTCCACGAGGCGGGAAAGGTCCCGGTGCGCAGTATCGCCGTGTACAGGCGCGCCAGCGCCGCTACCATACGGTACGGCAGTTGGCGCAGCACTGCGTTGGTTATACCGTCAGCACCGGGAGCCTTCCTCGGTTTCGTGCCCAGGATGGCGCGTCTGACTGCCCCAGGCGAGAAGAAGATAGCGTCTTCCTCGGGAGCTATCGGCGTCGCGAAATAGTCCCCAAGGTGTTTCTCGACTGTTGCGACATGTTCGATGTCGCAGGTCGGGTTCGGTCGGAACTGACGCTCCAGGTGTTCGGCGAAGACCTCCGCCCGGTCCTCCGCTATATACTTGAGCGCCCCGCCGCTATCCA
This sequence comes from Standfussiana lucernea, assembly GCA_964057025.1. Taxonomy (NCBI): domain Eukaryota; kingdom Metazoa; phylum Arthropoda; class Insecta; order Lepidoptera; family Noctuidae; genus Standfussiana; species Standfussiana lucernea. The sequence goes on along the minus strand of OZ059793.1, from coordinate 15,515,698 downwards.
GTAGAGGGCGCACCGGAGCTGGGGTGTTCGTCAGTTGGCGGCAAAGTCGGTGAGTGGACGGCCAGCTGCCAGCCGCCTCCTCGATTCGTTCCTCCCAGCTCTCGGCTTCCCGGCTCGACAACTCGGCCTTTATCTTCTCCGCAAGACGGTTCACCTTGGTCTTGAGGGAGGGGCATCTAAGTAGTTGCCACTGCTTGCGAAGGCGCCTCTTGTCGGCGATCATCCGCTGTAGGTACGCTGGCAGAGGCGGCTGAAGCCCTCTCCCCTCCGGTACCAACGTTGTCGCCGTGTCTAAGGCGCTACGTATGCAAGCAGTGACGTCATCCGCCATCTGGTTGACGTCTGCGGAGGTAATCATGGGCCGAGTCGGAGTGGTGGCCTCAATCCTGTCCTTGAAGGCTTCCCAATCTGTCTGTCGACGTGGCGCTGCGGGCATCCGTCGGGTCGGCATCCCCGACAGGACGACGAGCACAGGATGATGGTCCGACTGTAGCTCGTCGTCTAACACTCGCTGTGTGATCTGGCACTGCAGCCCTCGGTAGGCCACGATGTCCAGCACGTCCGGCATGTGAGTGGGGTTGTCCGGATAGTGGGTGGGCGTCTCCGGGCCGGACACCGTGTAGCCGAAGGCTTCCGCGTCCGTGTAGAGCCGTCTCCCTCCCGTGTTGGTCACGGCCGAGTTCCACGCTGGGTGCTTGCAATTAAGGTCGCCAGCAAGGATCGTCGCACCGCCGTGGGCCTCTAGTAAGGCCCTCAGCTCCGAGAGGTCCAGGTGAGCCGAGGGGGCCTTGTAACAGGCGTAGATGGCGAGATCCTCGCCAGCGACGTGCAACTGCACACCCAGCGCATAGAACGTGCCGGGTGACGGCACGGGGAGTTGTTGATGGACGACTCTACGTCTCACTAGCACCGCCAGACCACGGTAGCGAGCGTTGTTAGCCGACCTTTCGTCCTTCCTATAAGCGAGGTATCCAGGGACTCTGAGCTTATCCTCAGGGCCTAGGTGCGTCTCGCTTATTAGCGCCACGTCGATGTCCTCTTCTTGCAGGAGGCGGCGGAGGGGGGCGACCTTGCCTCGAAGGCCGCGGGCGTTCCAATGAATCACCCTCAGCGGCCTAGCCATGGTACAACGTAAGCAGTGAGGCCAGGCCGTCGAGGATGACCAGCTCCGCATCCTGGCCTTGCCTGATGGCCTTAATAAGGTCCATCAGCAGCTGTATGGCGCAAGCTGTGAACTCACGCTTCTTTTCTTGGCCGACAACTGGGTCGGCGCTCTTCGGTTTCGATGTTGGGGGTTTAGCCGACGGCTGCGCTGTGCCGGCGCCAGCTGCCGGCCTTGACGTCTTCGCCTCGGTGGTCCTGGTCGTGAGCACAGCCTGCGCCATGGTCGAGACTTGGTCGGCCCGGTCGGTGTCCTCTTGAGGTGCGGGGGGGGGCATGGGTTTCTTCCCCTTGCCCCCGCGCTTCTTCCGCTTCCTCCGCCTTGAGGAGGAGGGGGCTTCTCCCCTTGCTGTGGGCCCATTGGCCGCCGCCATGAGCGACTCGCCTTGGGCCTCAGTGGAGGCCACTTCTTTGGGCCCCTCGGTGACCTTGACTGGTCGGCGTGAGGCGGTCGTGGCGGCGACGGTACCCGCCCGCCTGTTTCGTATCTCCGCCTGGAAGGCGGGACACTTGACATTACACGCGGGGTGATCGCCCCCGCAGTTGGCGCACGTCGCCGGTTCCTCGCGTGGGCGAGGGCAATCACGCGCGGCGTGCCCCTCTCCACAGCGGACACAGGCGAGCGGCCGGTGGCAGTGGTGTGACGAGTGCCTGAATTTCTGGCACCGGTGGCATTGAGCGGGCCCACGTTTGCCCCGCCAAGCTTCAATCTTGACACCACGCATGCATAAAAACACGGTGGTGTCGAAGATTTGGCGGGCCTCCGGGGTCCGTTTTAGGACTGCGTGGAACACGCAGCCGGGTCGTCCCTGGCGCGCCTTAATGTGGCGCACGTACTCCGGCTCGTGTCCCATCGCTCGGAGCTCCTCCTCGATTTCCTCCGGGGTGGTGTCGACAGGCAGCCCCCTGATGGCCACCTTCAAGCTGCGCTCCGCCGGCAGCGAGTAGGCAAACCAGGATATGCCGATTTCCTTCTCTAGGCCAGTCAGGTATCTCTGGACCAACCTAAACTCGTCCTCGCTTTCGGGCGAGAAACGGACCCCCATGCCGTAAGGACGGGCATTGGGTGGTCGGCCCAGCTTTTCCCTTATGGCCCTGAAGTGGGCGGCCCATCCTGGCAGTCTCTCCACTATCAGCGGAGGATACCTTGGCCGCTTCTGCGGCTTCGGCTTAGGCTGTGTGGTGGCCGCTCCAGCGTCGTCACTGGGGGCCGCCGTCTGTGTCTGCGAACAATCAAAGGGACTCTCAACAGACTGAGCACTCACCCCTTGCATCCTGTGAGGCTGCTGCGTCGACGTCGACGGGGTCGGTGACGCAGGTGGTGGTGAGCGTCGGGCAGCCTCCGCGAAGGTTGGCGAGGCGTCAGAGTCGTGGCCCCGCGGCGGCGTGCGGTCGTGCTGCGGCCGCGGCGGGTCGAGGCAGTACCGCTTCGCCTCCTCTTCGGTTTCGTCAGTGCTTCGGCGCCGTCGCTGCGGACGGGGCTCCAGCTGGAATTCGTAACCGAATCCCAGCGACGGCGTCGGAGACGCAGTAGGGGTGCGCCTAACAGGTGCGCTCGGACCCGGCGTGTAGTCGGCGTCGGCGTCGACAGAGCCCGCCGACACCATCGACATGCTCGAGCCGGCTCGCGACGAGCATGCCGACAGGCCCGCAGGCGAGTCGTAGGCCGAGGCGCGAGGGGGCGCCGGGGAGTCTGGCACCTGAGGCGCCGGAATCGTAGGCCGGGTAATAGGCGCCAGTTTGGGCGGGCGTCGGTCCCGCTCCGCCTGCGAGGGCCCCGACAGCAAGCTGTGGGTGGGGCCGGCGGTGGCGGTGCGGGGTGCTGTGGAGCCGTGGCACAGCACGGTCGCCGCGGACGCAGCCGCAGAGGGTGCTGTCGACGCGGCAGATCGCGATGATGTGGCGGCACGCACAGCCGGTTGCGCGGCAGGGCGCGCAGGGGGCGCGGACATGGGCCCTGCGGGCACCAGTGGGCGCGCAGAGGGCGTGTGGGGGCGCGGCGTGGGCGCGGGCACTCGTGCCGGTGGCGCAGAGTCGCGCGTGATCACTCGCGCGGTGGATGCGGCGGCGCGCGCATGAGGCGCGCGGCCAGTATTCGCGACGACGGGACCCGGGGCCTGTATAGGTACAGGGCGAAAAGCGGGCGGTCGCACGGCTACGGCGTGCGGTCGGCTCGGCGCGGGCACCGGCGCAACGCGCGCAGGCGCCGATGGCGTCGACGGGCCGGGCGCAGCTGCCGCCGTGCTTGGTCCAGCTCCTTCCACGCTTCTTCTGGACACCTTCCTCTCCTCACTCCGAGGAGGGGGGGGTCCAGTCAGCGGGGCACCGGGCGTTGGGACGCCGATGTTGGGCATCGACGTCGTCCGGTCCAATCCCGGGCGTGGCTCGTGGGTGCCGGCGCCTCCGCGGCCCGAAGAGCCGCGGGCGCCTGGCTTCGGCATCGTGTTGTTCGGTGGTCAACCGCGACCGCAACAGTGCTCGAGGCACCGAGCAGCGCGGAGGTGGCTCCCCCTGTGCTCGTACCAATGCGAGAGGCACCCGTACGAACACAGAGAAAAACAAATAAAAAGGCGGTCCGGGCGGAAAAAGTGTTCGGCAAGTACCCACAGTCACTATCACTTTCCGGAACACTTGGGACCACTGGCTGATCCCCAACATCGATGCAGTTTACCCGGCGAGGGTCGTTCTTTCACGGAAAATCTTAACACCGCGATTCAGAAATTGGCATCAAATGTACAACGCCATCTATCGAGCACGAAGGTAAACTGCTAAAATTTAATACATGCGATCGAACAAACAATATAGGCTATGAAGATTTTCAAAGCAGCGCCTTCTAAAGTACCTTTCGCTATCATAACTTTTTGAAAAATCCGATAAGTCGATTTAAAGTTATCTTGTGAGCAACTTATCTTTATTCATTAGTACCAGTTTGATTCAATAGATGTCGTTGCATGTATCTTAAGTAATGATGATGATTGCTTCTTGAACACTTTAAATTCATCGTGCTCTTAATCAAAAGATACATTGTATCTTTTGATTAAGAGCACGGATTGCAATGAAACAAAAACGAATGCCTTCTCTAAGTTACGCACAATATTTGTGCATTAAAACTAACCACATTGGTTTATTTAATTTTCACGTGATACTTAAACAAACAAACAGCCTCACAGACTGCAGACAAACAGACAAAAATTGCAAAGACTCACAGACTGCAGACAAACAGACAAAAATTCTAAAAATACTAGAAGTGGGTTCTGTTTGTTATCCTTTAACGCCCCTACTATTTTTTTTTTCTAAATATTTTCAATGTACAGAAACGCCACGTCTATAGATTTATTATATCGACGCTTGAAAGGCAACCCTCACTAAGCGACATTGAGTAAACTTTACAGGAGAGTGACTTAAAGTTCAAAAATTTAAAAAAAAAACATAATTTACCTAATTGTTCGATTAAAATGATGTTAACACTCGTAGAAATCATTTTTAATTAAAGAGCTATCCAAATTGTCGAAATAAGACACCTGACACTTTTATAAACACGAGTTTGTGTCGGTTAGATAAAATTTACCTGATTTGATAAACAGGTAAAATTATCTAAATCATCACTATAGCGTGTGCAGTAACATGTAAAAATAGGTAAACTTACTTGGTTTAGAATTTTGTTACAAAAAGATTGATCTAAAATGATCTGACAGTTAAAAAAAAATCAAGTAAATTTACCTAAGCATTATTTAATGATTTTTGTGATTGTGGAAATTGTATCTTAGTTATTAAAATTACCCCAAACGTCCCTTCGTAACTGACATTTAAGCAAGAACTGTATAAGTGATTATTATCATGCACGAAATAAAAGAAATCAATATTATAGAATAAGAGTCTTTATTGAAAATTAAACAAATACGGTACTTAGTGCCGACCATACAAAATTAACTCAATCGTCTTCGACACTGCGGAACATTTCTTGCAATGCCGGCATTCACCAACGCCATCTCGACTATGGATGAACTACGTCGTTTCCGCTCGCGACTCAGTTTTAGCTGCAAAGAAAAATAAAATCGATATAAAATCCCCCCCCCAACCCCTGGAGGAAGCCACTTCAATTGATGACAAGATAAATTGTTTTAATTCGGCTGTAGTCAGGTTGTATGACACCCATGCTCCTATCAGGAAAATCAAGCTGAAGCGCCTGCCTGCGCCATGGATGAATAGGGGAGTTCGGATGGCAATGCGACGAAAGGATCGGTCCGAGGATAACTGGACCCTTTTCAAAGCTGCTCGCAATCGTTGTAATCAGATGATACGCAACGCTAAACGCCGCCATATTCTCGATAATATCACTTCTGCTTCTCCTGCTGATATTTGGAAATTCCTTGGGACTCTAGGTATCGGCAGATCGCGGCATTCAGACCTTCCTAAGACATTTGGTTTGGACGATCTAAATCGCCATTTCTCAACTGTTCGTACTCTTGATAGTCTAACTAAATGTCAAACCATTGACTATCTTGCTGGTCTGACGCGACCCAATATTTCTCCCTTTGTCTTCACCCCAGTCGACCCGGGAGAGATCAAGAAGATTGTCCTGTCCATTAAATCCAAAGCAGTGGGCTGTGATAACATCAGTCGTCACATGATTGTGACGGCTCTTGATCAGTTCCTTCCTGCAATTTCCCATATCATTAACTTCTCCCTTTACTCCGGTGTCTTCCCCTCGCTCTGGCGAAAAGCCCATGTTCGGCCACTACCTAAGATTCGTAACCCCACTCTTCCCAGTCACTTTCGACCCATTTCCATCCTTCCCTTTTTATCTAAAGTACTTGAGGTACACAAACAATTCTCAAACTTCATTCACCACAACTCCATTATCAGTCCATTGCAATCCGGGTTCAGGCCTGGGCACAGTACCGTTTCAGCTCTCCTCAAAGTGACTGATGATATAAGGCGGGGAATGGAACAGCAGTCAGTTCTTGCTGGAGAATCTTCTTCCAGCTGGTGTGATCTTGTAACTGGCGTTCCTCAAGGCGGTATTTTATCCCCACTTTTATTCTCTATATTTATAGACCTCATAACTACTGAGCTTCAGTGTTCGTATCATCTTTACGCTGATGACTTACAGCTCTATTGTCAGGCAAGTGTTGACAACTTAGCCGATGCGATTAGGGATTTAAACTGGGATTTAGGAGTAGTTAAAAACTGGTCTGATCGCTTCGGGGTGGCGGTAAATCCAACCAAGTGTCAGGCTGTTATTGTTGGAAGCCCCCATAGCGTAAGAAGGCTGAATGGTTTAACTGTACCACCGGTCACCTTTGACGGCACAGTCATTCCATTTAGCTCCATCGTAAAGGATCTGGGCTTGTATCTTGACACTTGCCTTGACTGGCGTAAGCAGGTCGCGACTGTGAGCAAAAAAGTCACCGGAACGCGGCGGTCGCTTTATCGGTTGAAAAATATTCGCCCATCACACATAAAGGCAATGCTTGTTCAGTCCATTATCTTCCCCATGATTGACTATGGTGATGTGTGTTACTAAGACCTGAATGCAGATCTCCTCAATAAACTTGACCGACTTCTCAATAATTGCATTCGATTCGTATTTAATCTTCGTAAGTATGACCATGTATCCGCACAGCGGTCACTTTTAAAATGGTTGCCCATCCGACAGCGCAGAGCGTTGAGGGCATTGACTACCCTCTTTTGTCTACTTAACAAGCCCACTTCTCCTTCCTATCTGACTTCTCATTTCCAATATTTATGCGCTGCGCACAGCAAGAATCTTCGTTCCTCCAATAACCGTCTTTTGCGATGTCCATCTCACCGCTCTGGTTTTCTTAAATATTCTTTCTTAGTTCAGGCGGTCTTCCCCTGGATTGCGCTCCCTCTGAATATCAAGATGGCCACCAGTCGGTTTACATTTAAAGTAATAGCTCGCGAACACTTACTGAAGAAGCTGGAGGCCTCTCTCTTTAATTTGTTTAATTTTGTTGGTATGTATGTATTTATGTATTTATTGCTATATTTTATTTATAAATGTTTTCGTGACATTTTCTTTAATGCTGCACCTACTATGTTTTCTCTCTGCATCACCCTAAGGTAGACTGGTAGAAAATGCCCAAGGCATTAAGTCCGCCTTTGTACAGTGTTATTTATACTTGTGCATAAAGTTTTAATAAATAAATAAATAAAATGAGTACCTACTTTATTCCATCTAAAACATAAAAATAATCCGAAACAAAATACTGTTTTGAAATAGATACTACCTTTGCATAATTTGATTGAATACTTACCATGTCTTCATTGAATGCGCGCTAAAATGTGAAGTACATCCTCTATAAGCGACGGCGGACGCCTGAATGAGAATCCGTTTAGACGTGTTACGACGCGTGTCGCGGTATTTCGCGCATACCTACACAACGTTTTTTAAACTCGTGCAGTTCCTTATCGACGAAAAAATAAATTTTGCGTACGGGTAAATTTATCTACGCGTAATACTTAGCCATTTAGCAAATCAAGTAAGACTATCTAACCGACATCATTAATATTAACTATTATCAAATAACAATATCTAAGAATAAAAATAAATATTATGTTATACAAGTAAAAATATCTAAGCTCTAATATTGTTCCACTTAATTTCAGGTTAACTTAAACAAATGACACTGTCACAAAATATATGATCAAGTTAAAATATATAACCTCATAAATAACAATTGCTTTGTGCAGGTAAAATCTACTAATTGATTTCAAAGAAAATTTTTTTAACAAGTAAAAATACGTAAATACAAATAAATGAAAAAGTCAAAACATAAAAAACCGACTAAGTTCATATTTCTAATTGTTAGAAGGTCGTAACTGCTGGATATTCTTAAAATCTCTTTTTTTTGGTCGTTTAGTAAGCACAAAGTGTAGATTTCACCGAAATCACGCACTATCTAAGCGACAACAAAACTCGTCGTAGAACTATGAGACCTAGACCAAACGACGCAGAAAAATCTGGCGGTTCGAATGGTATATATAACTCATTTTACGGATTTATGTCGGTTAGTAAGGATTGCCTTTCAAGCGTCGATATGTACATATAGATTTGAAATATGTTCAATTTAAAAGCATAAATAATTAATTTATGCTCGGTTCTGTATTCAATAACCTATAAATATCGATGGAGATGAATATATTGGCAGTATAGTACGTGTTTGTATGTCATCATGAGGTTCTTGCAAGTAGCGCTGTTGTTGTTCTCATTCGTCATGCTGGTTGCAATTGGAGCAAATGCCGTGCTACCACGTAAGTGTGCTTTTTTAGAGGCTCTAAAATTGGATTTATTTGACTGATAAGTGCGGCTATTTTAATTTTATTTGTAGTTTATTAATTAATTCATCAATGAAATAAGTAGGTAAATAAAAAAGATCTTTATTCAGGACCAAAATGGGTAAAATACAAAAGTTTATTATATTAAACATTGTCAGTCTCTAAATGTTCGATACTTGTACTAGGATTAAGGGGCATTTCACGTGCAGCGCACAGCGAAAAAAAGTGAGGTTCTGAAATTCGTTCATATTGGGCATATTTGTACTTCTCGGGAATATGAACGTAATATTTTTTTTTTTTTGAGTTTTTTTGTTGAGATATGGGGTTCTATAGAATTCACCTGATTGACGGAAGGCTTTCTTAGAAATTTTATTTTCATATTTAAGTAAATTATAATAAAATAATAATTTTAGTGTTTTGTACGGAAAACTTAATGTTCTTTTTGATTTTCAAATCAGATTTAAAATTTGCTTTTTCCTCTAGTTTTAAACCGGAAGTAAATATTTCAAATATTTTTTTTTAATAACTTCGATCATTTTAATTTTTTTTTTCACTACAAAAGGAAGCTTAACATTTATAAATTTTACCATAAAAATGTAAAATGGGATCTTATGTAGTTTAGGGAATACATCAATCAGAGTATGTACACGTCGCTCCGAGCATGATACCTTTCGCTTGTTATACCCAGTTGCTGCTACAAAAAACTTTTTTGAAAAAGCACAAAAGAGTCCAAAATAACTTTTCTTTCGAAAATCAGAGACTATGTTTGTTTCATTGACTTTTCTGCCACCGATTTCCGAAAGTAAAGTAATTTTAGATTTTTTCAATGTTTTTCTGGTCGGTTTTTTTTTGCAAAAAAGTTTTTGGTAGCACCGGAACTCATAATAATTTAGATCCCATTTTGCAATTTTATAGTATAATTTATAAATGTTAAGCTTCATTTTGCATTAAAAAAAATTAAATTAAAATGGTCGAAGTTATTAAAAAATATATTTGAAATATTTACTTCCGGTTTAAAACTAGAAATAAAAAATTAAATCAGATTTTCGCACGCTGATACTTCAAAGTCGATACTTTTCCCGATCTGAGACACAATATTGATCATCTCCTCGACTGATTCGTTTTCTTTGTTCGGGACGTTTCTAATTTCGACAGCAGATGACCTCGAACTCAGTTTGATATCTTGAAGTTGCCTCTCGAGCTTGTTGATTGTTTCAGCATTTTTATCTCGGGTCTTCTTAAGGTCCAGGATTTGAAGCTTCAGGTCCTCATAGTGATTGTACATATATTCCATCGCCTTCTCGATTTCTGATTTTGTTTTTTTGTATTTGATGCACTTTTTCCTTGAAATCATACATTTCAGAGAAAATTTTGGCAAACGTAACTTCTTGTTGTGTTTTCATAGTGGTCAAAATAGTCATAATAAGTTCAAGTAAGACATTGCTCGAGGATTCCTGTTTGTTAGGTGACAATTTCATGCGCAGCCGCTTAGTTCTCGCAGTAATGTTCCTTTGCGGAGAGGGGGTCACTTCAGAGTCAGAGTGTGAGGGCTCCCTGGTTACGTTTACATTCGTAGATTTTGATGGTGAACTCTTTTTCACGTTAGGCATGTTAAATATCAGAGCGTGTTAAGTTGAGTAGTAAACCAAAGAGTACAGCGATATTGCGCACAATGTAGACAGTGACGTAGACGCAGCGGAGCACTCGTAGCGGCAGTCGGTATCGGCTACGCCAGAGATAATATTCAACACTCAAAGTCACTTGAACGGTGACGCAGCGGCACAAGCATCGACATCCCACGCAGCACGTCTCAGGTTCAAATCTCAACAGCCGGCCAATAAAAAAACACTTTTTCAAGTTTAATGCTGTTGTCCCTCTCACAGACCGCCCACAAGGCGGAGTTAGACCATATACACTCCACAAGAGTGATAAGAAATTCAAATCTAACGAGTTATACGGTACCACTTAGTAATACTGACAGTCAAACTTGCTGGCTTCCGACTAGCCGTCAAATGATAACCGAGACGAACACCTTAACTCGGTACGTGAGTCATCCACAGACTGACATCGGCAAGCATTACTTAACCGCGAACCACTAATTTGGCCACGCGTGTCTAATGTGTCTCTAAATTAATTGCTGTGTCTACTTTACAGCTGGCTACTGCTATTCAAACAGCGAGTGCTACCTGGAGAACGTTAACTGCTTCTGCTTGGGAAAAGGAGCATACTCGTCAATGCCAGGTCAATGTGAATGCTTTGGACTAGGACCGAAAGGATCAGGATAGACTGGAGTGTAATAACCTTTACGAAGCATTGGTTTGACCGCATAGTCCGACCAATGCTTCTTAGTTATTTTTTGCCGAAGTTATCTGCGAAATTTTCTTAAAAATATTAACAAGGCCAGGAAAAATAAAAGAAAAGAGTAAAAATTATCTGATCTGGAATATTAAATTGGATATTTCATACTATTATAGATTTGTTTTATTTATAATCAATACATCTACATATTATATGTAATAAGTCGGTACAGTGTAACTAGTGTGTGTGTGTATAATGTAACATTTGTTTTTATGATATTGACAAATTCATAGATACAATACAATTTTGAGATGAATTGTACTGAATCCTGACGTTATTTGAAATTTAATATTAATTGATTTTGAACTTTTTGCTGAATGTACATATATACATCTTAAGATTGGCTGCACTAATTTATTGTTGTGCTATGACATCCATAGCATATATTGTAGCAGAATGTACAGATCTCATACAAATATTAACACCATACTATGTAAAACTACACCAACATACAAATATACACTGATACTGTAAGCCTGCGTCATCCCACTGCTGGGCAAATGCCTCTCCCCATGACTACCAGTTATTTCAATACAAGGCCAATGTGGACCACTGGTCCATGACCATCTTCTACGAGGTCTGCCTATTTATCAATAATATAATTTTTCTATTGAACATAGTCTATAAACTTAATCCTTACTTACATTAATTAGTTTGTATGTATGGATGTTTGTTACTCTTTCACGCAAAAACTATTTGGATGAAATTTGGTATACAGATAGGTCATAACTTGAATTAATACATACGGTTTATTAAATAATATAATCACTAATAAAAGTTTCTTAAGCAAACCCTAAGAGGTAAGGGCTTTTTCCCGGCATTATTTACCAGCTCTCCGCAGGGTACGTCGGGAGGACAGTCATCGTCATTGCTGCAGGCCATCCATGGACCTAAACAATTATTTACAACTATTAATCTGTTGGCAAGAAGAAGCGCAACATCCATAGAAGTCGAAGGAATGGGGGAACCATTGCCCAAGAGTGGGACAGTTCAGGCTAACGAAAAAAAAAACTGTTACTCAAAACACACTGACAGTTTGGTTATGTTGTTTCTGTTCGTCGCTGTACCACATACAGTTTTACAACGGTATTTTGGCAATTACAACTACACAATAACGGTTAACTATGGTATTTTAGCTACGCACGTTGCTTTCGTTTGCTTATCTCCGATTGAGACGATACCGATCCGATTAAAATAACTTTAATTACCTTTTGGATACCGTTCGTCGCGGCGCCTTGACTTAAAGTTGTAAGCAGAGGCATGAGCCATCAGCATCACGAACGTGAACAACAACGCGACTAGCAAAAACTTCATGACGACACACAGTAACGCTGAGCTATAGAAATATTCTTTATTTCCTTTAAAAAGTATTTATGGCACATTTTATGATCCAAACAAATTAATTCGTGTTCGTAGTAATTGATTTTTTTATCGATTTTAACCTTAAAATACTCGTTTTCATAACAATGAAGGTAATGATGGATACCAATTGTGCTTGTCCCAAAAATACTATGGAACAGTTAATTTAATTTTTACATTTATTTATTTATGACATCATCATCTGCCTATCCTTTTCCCAACTATGTTAGAGTCGGCTTCCAGTCTAACCGGATACAGCTGAATACCAGTAATTTACATGGAGCGACTGCCTATCTGACCTCCACAACCCAGTTCGTACTGGGTAATACGATACCCCTTGGTAAGACTGGTTGTCAGACTTTCGGGCCACTGACTACCTGTAACGACTGTCAAAGATCTACAAATGACAGCCGGGACCAACGGCTTAACGTGCTTTCCGAGACACGGAGGAAACTCGGTATGTAATGGACGGTCACCCATCCTCGGACCAACCCAGGCAAGCGCGGCTTAACCTGATGATCGATCCGAGCGGCTGTTATTATTTAGCCACGTGAAGACAAAAGAGCACAAAAGTACTCCTTATTTCATTAATAAAACTCTTCCAGCTAACCTGCGATAGCAAAGATAGAAAAGAAACGTAGACGCAGTGTATAAATAGAATAAATAAAACCTTTAAGCGGGTAATGGTCCTTGGAGTCTACAGAGGACCCAAAGTGGAAGGTCGAGGTAAGAACAACACCAAGAAGCTCGGAATGGTTAGTAATCAAGACGGACACGTTTCGGAAAGCAGAGGCCAAGTCAAAAGGCATCTTGTATAAGAAGCCTTTGGCCAAGTGTTAACTGATTTATGTCCTGACCTTCATAGCTATATTCGCGTACACCTCCCCAAGTAACAGGATATGTGATCTTGGCTTTTCATTTCGACTTCACTATCGGCATCGGCGCTCTCAAAATCACACCCATAACGAAAATGTGAAAATTTTCACATCCGCCATCTTGGATTTTCATTTCGACCTCACTATCGGCATCAGCGCCTCCGAAACCTATGAAAACGTTTCCCATGAAGTTTTACAAAAAAAAAACAGCTATCCCATACATTTTGACATTGTAGGTATTGCACTTTAGTAGGAAACGGCTGTTTTTTTTTAAACGACGAATAATTCCTATGTTGGGGGGGGGGGTTCATAATGATGTACCGAGTATGTGGTTTCCGTTTTTGCCCTTTGTCCCTACCACCCCGTATATAGAAATATATACATGCAATGCATATAAATCACCATGTTATGACAAAATGTCGCCACATTGGTACCGAGCAAATCAGGGGCCACAAAATTTTCTAATAATAATATTTTCACGTCATGCCTGACCGGCGAAGACTGCTGTGTGTATTTGTGGCATGTGCCAATAAACGTTTTTCTTTCTTTCTTTCTACTTATTATTGGTACTTATCTCGAGTCAAGGTAATATTGATTCGATTAAAATAACTTTAGTTACCATCAGGTGGGTTACCAGGATCTGGTAGTGCAGGAATGGAATGCTTTAGTATTATTCCGAGTGTGGGTAAGAGATGGCGCTAGACAGCTATCTAGCACTGTCACTTTCTCACTCTCGGAATAGTCCTAAAACATTCCCTCACTAACAGCTCATGGTAACCCCCCTGGATATACACGAGCCACCAGCATCAAGAACGTGAACAACAGCGAGACTTGCAACAACTTCATGGTGAGACACAGTACCTAACACTGAGCTATCGTTATTTTCTAGATTGTTTATTACCTGTAATAGCGTATTTACAAAAGAGTGCTAACTTTAATGAAAATGTAGGGAAAATGGGGATTTAGCTTTATGTGTGCTGGCTACAATGTTTTCAAATTAAACAAAAACTGATATAAAAAAAACATTAAAAAATATATTATATTAAAATATATTACATTAAAAAATATATATATATAAATAATGTATGTATGTCAAAACTTGGTCCCTAGCTCTATTAATGGTATGCAGTCGGTTCTTCATTCATTTATTAATTTTGTAATGGTTAGAAGAGCGGAATGCGGAATAAGATACCCAAGACACCACTCCACTCAATTGTCGAAGGGATCTGACTCTAACCCTTTTTTTCAGCTTGTCCCATATGAATTCACGTCAAAACTTAGTGCAGGCCAGTCCATTGTCCGTATATTTACTTCGTCTTGGTATTGCTGAGTGATACGTGGTGTATGATAGTGGGCTTTATCGTGCATTACCAAGAAGTTATCTTTGGAAATCAAGCGAAGGGAACAGCGTGGTCTTGAAGAAATGGCAGTAATATACTGATCAGTGTTCAGTCCCCTCCTTGATCTCGTCCCGGCACGAAATCGAGCGCTGTTTTACCCGTTAAGATACTCGTATCATGCAGAAGCCGCCTCCGTATGCATCCGTTATAAACAAACCGATTTCAAATCCATCACGAGTTAGCAATTGTCGGTGTAGTAAATCTATGTATTTGGTAGCTATTATAAGGTTTTTACAAGTCACGCTGTTGTTCACGTTCGTGATACTGGCTCAAGGCCAAGGTGCTTGAAAAAAAATTTCGGTAAGTTTTTTTTAATAACGGAGGCTTTAGCACTAGTATTACGGTATTTCCGCCTGTCGTACACGATGACTTTGACGTAGGTTTTATACTGGAATTGAAAAACCGCATCCACAGTACATACGTATGAGCAACAAATTTTAACAGCTTGAACGTTAGGCCCTCAGTACATTTACAGCTACCCCGAAGCCAGCGTTTACGATACGACGCAATAACATAAGTACACCTCTGCCTAAACCTCTGGCAATAACAGTTTGTCCTTCGCTGTCCTCCCCCTGCTTACGAGCAGGGGGTGCTCTTTGGGTACAGTCTCTTAGATTTTAAGTGTTTATGGCCTGGGCTTGAGGCCTAAGACTCAAGTGACCTACAGGTCAGCCCGGTTAAGTAGACAGCCACCTCCAAAGTTGACTTACGAGATACAATTCTCAAAAAAAAAACGAACACATTGAACTGCACCACTTTGTGGTTAGCATCTGCAAGCACCACCCACAAGCACTATCCAGCGTACGTTAGAATGCGAGCTGCCGTTAACAGCTATTTTACACTCCACTAATAAGGTTGAAATTCACCGATTTTGTTACACGTGTTCTCAGAAACTAGATTCTGCACAAACCAGCTCTCATATCGATATTAATCTCGGTATACTACTAACTGACTTCAGAAACTACACTTGGATCGCGTACGCGTTTTTGCATGGCATGGAACGTAATGTTGTCAAAAAAACGCAATGCGTTTAGATTTGTACCATCCAAAAGCGACCTACTGCGACTTTAATAACGAAATATGTCAGCATCACAAAACGCAGCTAGTTGTCAAAACTGTCTTTACAGTTGTGTCAATTTCTATTTCGTTTCGCGGCATGTGTTGCGTGCTTATTTCTATTTGTTTTTGTAAATGGTATGTCTTGGAAATGAAAAAGGGACTCTAAATTCGCTACCGGCGAAAATGAAAACGCTTACATAGTAAAGTTGGTGGATGAACATTTTCACGTGGTTGAGTGGTTGAACGGGGAGGATTTAAAGAAGATTTCACATGAATCAATGTGATCTAATCAAACGATGTGATAGCGCTTGTGTTTAAAAAAAAACTAAAACCGAGATTATGAGCTGTCAGTGTCATAATTATTGTATTGATTTTATTGGTTTTCAACAATATTTAGCTTATTTATATACAATGAAAGGACTTTATCTCTTTTTTGACGAAAGCTGTGACGACGATGAGTGAGAGGAACATTTTCAAACCCTGGATGGCCAAGACTTTTTCAAAATATTTCGACTCACGAAATCAACAGTTTTATCTGTCTTAGAGTATATTGAGGACAAGATAAAGTTTCCTACCAATATGTAATCACCAAAAGATATTTTTTGTTAGCTACACCTTGTGCGCGTCGTTGTTTTGTGTGTCGTCGGCTACCAAGAATGCTGAGCCTGCAAAGTGCGCTCCTCGTGCGTCCCGGTGCCCCACTCCCGTCCCGCTGGCACCTCCCATCGCCGCCGCAAGACCACACAACCTGCTGCCTGTTTCTGCAGCTTCTACAAAATCTCGACATGTTCCTGGACACTTCGCTAGCGTAGTCGCGGGCATAACTGCTCCCGCTGGGAAGCCCGTGCCTGAAAAGGCACCGATTCGGGCTGGTGATGGTTTCGTGACAGTTTTGAGGAGGAAGCGTGCTGCGAAGCCGAACTTTCCGGTGTACATCTCCCGCCTTCATTACCCCACTACAGCGGAGGACATCGTGGAGAACGTGCGTCAGAAGGCTAAGTACGTGGTGAGAGTGCAGCTAATAGAGTCGCGCCGCAACGTCAACTTTAAGGGGTTTGTGATGCGAATACCAACGTATTATCTGTACCTCGTCTTGGAAGAGGACTTTTGGCCGCAGGGAGTGGTGTTCCGTCGCTTCCACGGACAAGTGCCACATGCACACACAGTGACATACTGCACAAGTGAAGTGTCACTAACTTAGTTTTGAGGTTATATTTACTAACACAAGTTGTATATTTTCGTATGTATGTTAGTCTTTAAGGTATATCTATGGGCCAAATTTGCCTGAAAATAAATGAATGTTATGTTATGTTTAAAACAACTACTCAGGTCTAATTCATTATCGTTTGTATTGAAGAAACAAGAACGCATCTCCAATAAATCAATTTCTATGTGCGCTACGTTTCTACGTGGGTGCTATCAGATGACTGCTGCAGATTTATGTGGTTTTAGCACCTTTACTGCACATAGAATTGTACACAAAGTCAATCTGCTATTGCTTCACTACTAAGTTCATGAATCATTCCCATCGAGAAAAATCTTTTCCTTTTTATGGGCCTTCATCCTCAAATTAAGACCCCCATGGCACAGATCAATAACAGGAAGACAGATCTTTTAACAAAATGGATAAAAGATGAAAGATGGTCTGTCATTAGTCCGGATCTGTCGAGATGTGTTGACGGCGCAGCCTCTGAGCCTCATCGTTCGTTTATACAAAAGGTGCAATGACAGTTTGTAAGTTTTGTCGTGAGCGCCATGCAATATATTTACTTACAAAATATTAATTGATTTTAAATACCTAAATTCTCACAGCCATTGTCATTGTGCCGATAGTCGTATCAGCCAATGGTTTAATAGCCAAGTGCCTCGACCAACATCTGAAGAGGCTCTCGCTTGGCGGCTGGATCAAGGTCTTGATGAATCAAGACCTTGATCCAGCCGCCAATACGCGCAACAATACGCGCCGTGTCCAGAAGTACTGCTTTCTGAAGAAAGCAGTACTTCTGGACACGGCGCGTATTGTTAGGAGGTTCCTCTCTCAAGAGCCCTGACCACCGGTAGCTCGGACCCTGTTCCCGGTGCTGGTGGGCTACTATTTTATATATTTTTAAATGTTTTTTTTATACTAATTTTGTATAGGAATATTTAAAAATGTAATTAGTAAGTTAGAAAAATAAATAAAGGACAGAATAATTCCTGCACTAATAGATCATGGTAACGCCCCAGGCATGTGGCCACCTTACCTGGTTTCTTTGAATTAATGAATCGCATCGCGTCCTGTTTGCCATAAGGCTCTTTCTGAAACCACGTGTTGCAACTTTAATGCTTCATAATAAACTTTCCCAAATAAGAGGCTTAAGAATTACACTTATTATATTATCGTGACTGCCTTGTTCGTCGAGTAGTGCTCACAAATGCGACATGAAGGTTCTGTCATCTCATGTCGCACTTATGACCTGACCCGGGGGTCAAGCCAAATGATATTGGGTTTTTCAAGTATTTTTCAGTAGGAGTGGATTTGTGCATTTGTGCCACATTCATGAGTGTAGTGACTAAAAATTCATTCGCAAATATAGTAGTCTTGTCTGGGTGTGACTTTACAACTCATGAGATGGGGACGCAGCCACAGAGCCACAGCTACTCTTTATGAGTGATGAGTCATCATCTGCCTACTAGTATTTTACATAGACCGACTGCCTATCTGACCTCCACAACCTAGTTACCGAGTATTACGATACTTACCTGTTTATAATACCGATAGGCAGACTTTCTGGCTCCAACTATCCGTTACGAGTGTCAAGGATGTACAAATGACAACTGAGACGAACTGCTTAGTGTTCTTTCCCAGGTACGGAGGGAACTCGGTACGTGACTCGGATGGTCACCCTTCCACAGACTATCCTCGGCAAGCATTGCTTAAGCACGAACCACTAATTTGGCTACTAGTCCCTAACTAACGTGCCTCTAAATTAATTGCTGTATTTACTTTACAGATTGCTATGCAAACGCCAACTGCAATGGAGGGAGAGACATAAGACATTGTTTTTGCCTCAGAGGAGCAGGCATCGGTCCCGGTCATTGAATATGTGCAAAGAGAAGTCTAATGAAGGAAGGCCGTGATAGAATTGAGCGTCCAACCAATGTTTCTTTGTTTTGTTTTGTTGATCCAACGAATTATTTTCTTAAAAATAGTAACTAGGGCATGAAATATAAGAGGTAAGAATAAAATAATACACTTAAATAGCTGATAAGTTGGGCACTGAAGCAAAGATGTTCTTGACAACCAATATCTACAAGATATGCAATGTGTTTGGATAACAGTAAGTACTGTCTCTTGTAAACTTTGACGTTCAAAAAGTGCTGATTATCAGCCTAATTTGGATAAATGACTTTTGATTTTTAATAATAACGCATAATTTGACAAAGATTTCATAATTTTTTAATTTAATTCCATAAATAACGTTTGGAATAAAGACATTACACAAATTGACTTCATATAACGTAATTTATAAAAAAATAAACTCACATTAGCACAATTGCAACTGGCTTGCTAAAGATTTTAATAACTTAATTTCCGAATAATTTTCTTTGCATCAATATTCTTGCGATGCGTTCATCTTTCGAAACATGTTTTTTTCCTTTTTTTTTAGTAGGAGCACCTGACAATTTTTGTTCAATCTCATTGGTATTGCTTATTGGCATCAAATGTACAACGCCATCTATCGATCACGAAGGTAAACTGCTAAAATTTAATACATGGAAAGCGATCGAACAAACAATATAGGCTATGAAGATTTTCAAAGCAGCACCTTAAAGTACCTTTTGCTATCATAACTTTTTGAAAAACCCGATAAGTCGATTTAAAGTTATCTTGCGAGCACTTCATCTTTATTCATTAGTACCAGTTTGATTCAATAGATGTCGTTGCATGTATCTTAAGTAATGATGATGATTGCTTCTTGAACACTTTAAATTCATTTATCTTAATCAAGAGCACGGATTGCAATAAAACAAAAACTAATACCTTCTCTTAGTTACAGTTAGTTAAAACTAACCACATAGGTTTTTTACTTTTCACGTGATACTTAAACAAACAAACATAGCCTCACAGACTGCAGACAAACAGACAAAAATTGCAAAGACTCACAGACTGCAGACAAACAGACAAAAATTCTAAAAATACTAGAAGTGGGTTCTGTTTGTTATTCTTTAACGCCCCTACTATTTTTTTTTCTAAATATTTTCAATGTACAGAAACGCCACGTCTACAGATTTATTACATGTATAGATTTGAAATATTATGTTCAATTTAAAAGCATAAATAATCAATTTATGCTCGGTTCTGTATTCAATTACCTATAAATATCGATGGAGATGAATATATTGGCAGTATAGTACGTGTTTGTATGTCATCATGAGGTTCTTGCAAGTAGCGCTGTTGTTCTCATTCGTCATGCTGGTTGCAATTGGAGCAAATGCCGAGCTACCACGTAAGTGTGCTTTTTTAGAGGCTCTAAAATTGGATTTATTTGACTGATAAGTGCGGCTATTTTAATTTTATTTATAGTTTATTAATTAATTCATCAATAGAATAAGTAGGTAAACAAAAATATCTTTATTCAGGACCAAATGGTTAAAATACAAAAGTTTATTATATTAAACATTGTCAGTCTCTAAAAATGTTCGATACAGCTGTAAAAGAGTCCAAAATAACTTTTCTTTTCGGAAATCAGAGACTATGTTTGTTTCATTGACTTTTCTGCCACCGATTTCCGAAAGTAAAGTAATTTTAGATTTTTTCAATGTTTTTTTGGTCATTTTTTTTTGCAAAATGTTTTTGGTAGCACCAACTGAATATAAAAGTATTTATTTAGCTCTTTAGTTGTAGCATAATATACAAATTCTTGACATGAAACAATTTTACATTGTAACTAAAAGTTATTAAGGAACCATCATGTCGTCAACATAATTATGCCAAGAAGAAAAAATACGTATTAAAGAACCTAACTCATAAACTACTCAAGCTAAGTTAGTAAAATGTAGTTTATAAAAGGTATTTGGGATCACCTCGAGGGCTTTCTCTACCAAATGTAAAAAAAGAATCATGAAAATCGACTCAGTAATCACGGAGTAATCGGTGTACATACATGACAAAAAAAACTACTGAACCGATTTTGATGAAATTTCTATAAAACCAATCGGGAAGTATATCCACATACATAAAACATCATAAAAAAATAGTTTTCCAAATCTGTTCATAAATGACGGAGTAATGAGGTAACAAACATAAAAAATACAATCGAATTGAGAACCTCCTCATTTTTTTTGAAGTCCATTAAAAACACATTAAAACATTGATGTAAAACGTTGGGTATATTTTAATATTAGACAAAAACTTACCACTGTTTTATTCCAACTACTGAAGGCATATTATATAAAAAATGAACCAGTGTTGATTGCAATAGTAAAGTTATAAAAAATATGAAATAAAGTATTACTTCATTTAGTTATAAATCATGAACATGTACATAGGTATCAAGTGCAAAACTAGTTCTGAAAATGTATGTCTGTATACATAAATATAACATCGCACCAATTTTACTATGTAGGTGTGTCCTTTTTTGCACAATACTGGCTGGTTTGTACATAAAGATCATACTGTAGCAAGCACCCAGTGTGATATGTACGAATGTACTTTAATTGAATTATCTTCTAAACTAATTTAGATCCCATTTTGCAATTTTATAGTATAATTTATAAATGTTAAGCTTCATTTTGCAGTAAAAAAAATAAAATTAAAATGGTCGTAGGTAGTTATTAAAAAATATATTTGAAATATTTACTTCCGGTTTAAAACTAGAAATTAAAAATTAAATCAGATTTTCGGACGCTGATACTTCAAAGTCGATACTTTTCCCGATCTGAGACACAATATTGATCATCTCCTCGACTGATTCGTTTTCTTTGTTCGGGACGTTTCTAATTTCGACAGCAGATGACCTCGAACTCAGTTTGATATCTTGAACTTGCCTCTCGAGCTTGTTGATTGTTTCAGCATTTTTATCTCGGGTCTTCTCAAGGTCCAGGATTTGAAGCTTCAGGTCCTCATAGTGATTGTACATATATTCCATCGCCTTCTCGATTTCTGATTTTGTTTTTTTGTATTTGATGCACTTTTTCCTTGAAATCATACATTTCAGAGAAAATTTTGGCAAACGTAACTTCTTGTTGTGTTTTCATAGTGGTCAAAATAGTCATAATAAGTTCAAGTAAGACATTGCTCGAGGATTCCTGTTTGTTAGGTGACAATTTCATGCGCAGCCGCTTAGTTCTCGCAGTAATGTTCCTTTGCGGAGAGGGGGTCACTTCAGAGTCAGAGTGTGAGGGCTCCCTGGTTACGTTTACATTCGTAGATTTTGATGGTGAACTCTTTTTCACGTTAGGCATGTTAAATATCAGAGCGTGTTAAGTTGAGTAGTAAACAAAAGAGTACATGCGACTTTATCTGCTACGGCACAGCGATATTGCGTACAATGTAGACAGTGACGTAGACGCAGCGTAGCACTCGTAGCGCTCGTAGCACAGCTGTAGATCACTCGTAGCGGCAGTCGGTATCGGCTACGCTGCACGCACCGTAGGAGATAATATTCAACACTCACAGTCACTTGCACGGTGGCGCAGCGGCACAAGCATCGACATCCCACGCAGCACGACTCAGGTTCAAATCTCAACAACCGCCGGCCAATAAAAAAACACTTTTTCAAGTTTAATGCTGTTGTCCCACTCACAGACCGCCCACAAGGCGGAGTTAGACCATTACACTCCACAAGAGTGACAAGAAATTCAAATTTAATGAGTTATACGGTACCACTTAGTAATACTGACAGTCAAAGTCTAGTCAAGTACCGAGACGAACACCTTAACTCGGTACGTGAATCATCCACAAACTGACATCGACAAGCATTACTTAACCGCGAACCACTAATTTGGCTAAGCGTGTCTAATGTGTCTCTAAATTAATTGCTGTGTCTACTTTACAGCTGGCTTCTGCTTTTCAAACTTCGATTGCTACCTGGAGAACGTTAACTGCTTCTGCATGGGAAAAGGAACAAACACTCTAGGTCAATGTGAATGCTTTGGACTAGGACCGAAAGGATCGGGATAGACTGGAGTGTAATAACCTTTACGAAGCATTGGTTTGGCCGCATAGTCCGACCAATGCTTCTTAGTTATTTTTTGCCGAAGTTATCAGCGAAATTTTCTTAAAAATATTAACAAGGCCAGGTAAAATAAAAGGAAAGTGTAAAAATTTATCTGATCTGGAATATTAAATTGGATACTTCATACTATTATAGATTTGTTTTATTTACAATCAATACATCTACATATTATATGTAATAAGTCGGTACAGTGTAACTAGTGTGTGTGTCTGTATAATGTAACATTTGTTTTTATGATATTGACAAATTCATAGATACAATACAATTTTGAGATGAATTGTACTGAATCCTGACGTTATTTGAAATTTAATATTAATTGATTTTGAACTTTTTGCTGAATGTACATATATACATCTTAAGATTGGCTGCACTAATTTATTGTTGTGCTATGACATCCATAGCATATATTGTAGCAGAATGTACAGATCTCATACAAATATTAACACCATACTATGTAAAACTACACCAACATACAAATATACACTGTTACTGTAAGCCTTTTTTTTTTTTTTTTTTTTTTTTTTTTTTTTTTCGGATGGGAAATCATCAAATGACTTCTCCCGCTCTGGGCTGAGCGGGAGGGAGTGTCAGACTTTTACTGACTAAAACCCATCCATGTTCCTTCATCGCCCTTTGTGTTCCGGGGCCGCGGTATCTCTTTCGAACAACCCGCAGCACCCGGCAGGCATCGGCCCTTGCGGGCCCCTTCCCTATGCTGACATCTCTTTGAGGCGCGCGTGGAACACGAACGCGCCGTCGACACGGCCTGTCGTCCTAAGACGGAGGGACGGCGAGCTAGCCCTTAGCTCACCGTCCACAGGCCCGCGTCTACGGTGGCCGGGGGCCACCACGTGGCCCCCGACGCCCGGTGCGTCTCCCGCGGCGGCTGGGACGTGAGGAGGAACGCTCTCTCTCACGTTCCGCCTCCTCCTTTGCTAGCATGACTGCTTCGCAAAAGGAGGTGACGGCTTCCCATTCCGTCTCGCTCCGGACCATGGCTCGAACCAGGGCCGGACGCGAGAGGTCGCCGCCGCCGATCGCCGCTAGGAGGACACGGCGTTGCTCCGCCCAAGCGGGGCAGACCTCCACCGTATGCTCCACCGTGTCCTCCGGTCGATCCTCGCAGTGGAAACACCCGGGCGTCTCCTCCCGCCTGATTCGGTGCAGGAACCTCCCGAAACAACCGTGTCCGGTGAGGACCTGCGTCAGGCGGAAGGTGAGGACGCCGTGGCGCCTCTCAAGCCACTCCTCAAAGAGGGGACTTATCGCCACTATCGTGGCGTGCCCTGCACGGGGTTGCGACAGTCGCTCTCTCCATGTCACCATGAGATCGGCTCGGAGGTTTGTCCGCTGAGCGGCAATTAGCCGCGGCAGCGGAGTAACCCCCCGGCGAAGAACCTCCGCGCGCCATTCATGTAGGCGCGCGAGGACTATCGCCTCCAGATCCCATGGTGGCAATCCGGCTAGGAGGCTCGCAGCCTCGCCCGAGATCGTGCGGAACCCACGGACCATCCTTACGGCTATCACCTTTTGGGGCGCGTTCAGATAATGGGCGGCTCGCCGCCTCAAGGAACGCGCCCACACCGGGGCACCGTAAAGGGCCATGGACCGCACGACCCCCGCATAGAGCCTCCGGCAGGAGGCGTTCGGCCCCCCCAGATTGGGCAGGAGCCGCCTGAAGGCAGCCCCAGTCCGTTCCAGTTTAGGGGCCAAACGTCGGAAGTGCTCCACGAAGTTCCACCGGCTGTCGAGGACAAGTCCCAGGTACTTCAACGTCGACCCGACGCCGATGGAAACCCCTCCTACCGTCAGTGAGGATCCCGACGGTGGCGCATTCCGAGGCCCATGAAAGCACATGGCCTCGGACTTGTGCAATGCCACCTCGAGACCCAGTTGCCGGATCCTCTCAACGACTATCGCAACCCCGCGTGTCATCAAGTCGGCCGCCGCCTCGTGCGACCTCCCCTGTGCCAGCACCAGCGTGTCGTCAGCGTAGCACACTACGCTGACGCCACTAGGGAGGTCGGCGCGCAGCACCCAGTCGTAGCCGATGTTCCACAAGGGCGGTCCTAGAACCGATCCCTGTGGGACACCGCACGACATCTCTCGCCGGTTCCACTCTCCGGAGCGACCGGGGTAGATGACGGCTCTGTCCGTCAGGTAATCCCCGACCACACGACGAAGGTAGGTCGGCACCCGGTGATACCGGAGTGCCTCCCCAATGCAGCTCCAGGGCATGGAGTTAAAGGCGTTGGCGATGTCGAGAGACACCGCCAAGACGACCCCACCCCGGGACACCGCATCCCCCGTCGTGAGGGCTCTTACGCGCATGATTGCGTCCACCGTGGAGCGCCCCTTGCGGAAACCAAACTGGTGTTCCGCAAGATCCGGACCCATCCCCGCAAGGTGCTCGGCGAGGCGGTTTGCAATGACTCTTTCAAAGAGCTTGCCCACCTCGTCGAGCAACACAACGGGCCGGTATGCGGACGGAGAGTCCGCAGGGCGCCCCGGCTTCCGAATGAGGACCAGCTTCCCCGTCTTCCAACGAAGCGGGAACTGGCCTCTCTCCAAGCATGCGCTTAGGAGCCCCTCCAGTCGGGGCCCGAGAGCCTCAAAGGCCAGGACCCAGGCTTTGCCAGGCAAGCCGTCGGGTCCCGGGGCGGTATTTTTGGCCTTGAGCCGTCCTACCGCCACTCTCAGGTCTACCCCAGCCACTTCCGGGACGTCGTCGTCGTCGTGGTCCGCTTCCGGCACCGCAGGTGGCGGAGCCATAGGCGGGGGGGGATGTTCCCCTCGCGAGGGAAACAGAGCGCTCACCACGTCCTCCACGAGCTGAGGCCGGAGACTCTGCGTCAGTGGGGGGGCCCAGGTGCGGAGTTTATCCCGCACCATCTTGTAAGGGCGCCCCCACGGATCCCCGTCAAGAGTCCCCAGCATCTCCTCGCGGGCCCGATCTGTTACTGTAAGCCTGCGTCGTCCCACTGCTGGGCAAATGCCTCTCCCCATGACTACCAGTTATTTCAATACAAGGCCAATGTGGACCACTGGTCCATGACCATCTTCTACGAGGTCTGCCTATTTATCAATAATATATTTTTTCTATTGAACTTAATCCATAAACTTAATCCTTACTTATGGATACCGTTACCTTTTGGATACCGTTCGTCACGGCGCCTTGACTTAAAGTTGTAAGCAGAGACATGAACCACCAGCATCACGAACGTGAACAACAACGCGACTAGCAAAAACTTCATGACGACACACAGTAACGCTGAGCTATAGAAATATTCTTTATTTCTTTTAAAAAGTATTTATGGCAAAAGTTATTATCCAAACAAATAAATTCGTGTTCGTAGTAATTGATTTTTTAATCGATTTTAACCTTAAAATACTCGTTTTCATAACAATGAAGGTAATGATGGATACTAATTGTGCTTGTCCCAAAAATACTATGGAAGAGTTAATTTAATTTTTATATATATTTATTTATGATATCATCATCTACCTAGCCTTTTCCCAACTATGTTAGAGTCGGCTTCCAGTCTAACGGGATACAGCTGAATACCAGTAATTTACATGGAGCGACTGCCTATCTGACCTCCACAACCCGGTTCGTACTGGATAATACGATACCCCTTGGTAAGACTGGTTGTCAGACTTTCGGGCCACTGACTACCTGTAACGACTGTCAAAGATCTACAAATGACAGCCGGGACCAATGGCTTAACGTGCTTTCCGAGACACGGAGGAAACTCGGTATGTAATGGACGGTCACCCATCCTCGGACCAACCCAGGCAAGCGCGGCTTAACCTGATGATCGATCCGAGCGGCTGTTATTATTTAGCCACGTGAAGACAAAAGAGCACAAAAGTACTCCTTATTTCATTAATAAAACTCTTCCAGCTAACCTGCGATAGCAAAGATAGAAAAGAAACGTAGACGCAGTGTATGAATAGAATAAATAAAACCTTTAAGCGGGTAATGGTCCTTGGAGTCTACAGAGGACCCAAAGTGGAAGGTCGAGGTAAGAACAACACCAAGAAGCTCGGAATGGTTAGTAATCAATACAGACACGTTTCGGAAAGCAGAGGCCAAGTCAAAAGGCATCTTGTATAAGAAGCCTTTGGCCAAGTGTTAACTGATTTATGTCCTGACCTTCATAGCTATATTCGCGTACACCTCCCCAAGTAACAGGATATATGATCTTGGATTTTCATTTCGACTTCACTATCGGCATCGGCGCTCTCAAAATCACACCCATAGCGAAAATTTGAAAATTTTCACATCCGCCATCTTGGATTTTCATTTCGACCTCACTATCGGCATCAGCGCCTCCGAAACCTATGAAAACATTTCCCATGAAGTTTTACAAAAAAAAAAACGGCTGTTTTTTTTTTAAACCGACGAATAATTCTATGTTGAGGGGGGGGGGGGGGTTCATAATGATGTACCGAGTATGTGGTCTCCGTTTTTGCGTGGGTGTCCCTACCACCCCGTATATAGAAATATAAACATGCAATGCATATAAATCACCATGTTATGACAGCATGTCGCCACATTGGTACCGAGCAAATCAGGGGCCACAAAATTTTCTAATAATAATATTTTCACGTCATGCCTGTCCGGCGAACACTGCTGTGTGTATGTATGTATTTTTTGTTAATCTTTTGCATACGAATGTGTAATATCTCCTTCTGGGAGAGGGCACTGGCTCCTGTAACACAGGTTTCTCACCTAGCACTTTCTTGTGTTATAAAGATTATTGATATTGATTATTAGAATAGAATAGAATAGAATATACTTTATTGTACACCAAAATTGATACAGAACGGTTTTACAAAAATTGTTAATTGTTTGTTGTTGTGTTGTTGTATTGTTATTGATTTAATTAATTATAATTCAACCTTATCCTATGTAGCTCTGTCTTACCATGCAAATTTGTCAATCTAATTTGTTCATTAAGCCGATTTATATTTTCTTAAGAACTTTATTGCCGGGAAACCATAAACATACAAGTTAGTACGGTACCGTGCGTGCCTGAATTATATTTGCACTCGTCCAGTTTTCTTGCTTAGGGCTTTGTTTGCTTCACTGAGTGCTTCATCTAACCCAGACAAAAGACTTATATCAACTTAATCGATATATGATATATCATCGGTAACGTATTACTTGTAAGTATATATCGGCAAGCGCAGTTGGACAACCCCCAGCTAGATGGGCCGACGACCTTGGAAAGATAGCCGGTTCAGAGTGGATGCTGAAGACGGATGACAGAGTGTTGTGGTGCAGCTTCAGAAAGGCCTACGTCCAGCAGTGAACTGCGATAGATTGACTTGATTGCTGTGCTTGTGTTCGACGATACAAATGTCCAAAGGCGATCAGATAATTTCACCTCAGCGAAGAAGCAAAAATAGAATCGGTTTCAGCCTCTCAATTTTTTACACGAACGGGAATACAGAGTTAAAACATACAGAGATAAAAAGAACAGGTATCATGTATCATATAATTTATTTATGGATTTCAAGGCCGGGTTGAAGAATACATTGGGAGTAACTATTATAAATAGCACGTCAAAATATATACATATATTAGGATTAAGTCGACAAAATAGCGTCGGCCTTACACGAACACTCGGAGTAAACAACGTTGGTTTCTCCGATTTTAAACTTGAAAATACTCGTCTTACTTAAAATATTTTCTTCATTTTTAACATAACATAAGAAATATTCATTTATTTTCAGGCAACTTTTGCCCATAGATATACAATATGTGCATACATATATATATACCTTACATAATAATGTTTATTAATAACCAAATTAGGTATTATATTAAATAAGTTACTAGTTAATAAGTAAAGCAGCAAAGGAAATAAACTAAGTAGGTGTATTCAATTAATTAAACTAGTTAAGTGTATCAAATGTATTAATTTAGTTAAATAATCTAAAAATAATGTAAAAGTAATTAGTAGGAAATGAAATGCATTTTATTTAATTTATACCTTACAGAGTAACATGCATTTATGATAAAATACAATTTGTGTTAGAAAGTAGAATGAATGATGTGAATTTTAAGTTTTCATTACATAAAGGTGGACACTAATTACTTGTGCCAACTATGCTATGTAAAGTATGAAAAGAAGTAAGAAGTATGAATAGTATGATATAAGTAAAAAGTATGATTAAAATCGTCCGAATTTACGTTACGTTTACATCGCGCGTTTGTGCTACGGTCTCTGGAAAATTGGACTAGTCGTCTCTCATTCTTCTGTCTATGTCCAAACCAAGTCTTCGACGACGTCTTATTTCATAAGTAGAGGATATCTACAGATGCCGAGCATTAACTCGCATATATGCTCAGCTGGACAGTCGTTGTCTGTCGTGCATCTGATGTCATCTAAACAAATAATTTCATTATTAATGAATTACATACTAATATACTTATCTGACTTTGCTTAAAATGGTCAGAAGTCAGAAGACCAAGGCTTTTCTTAGCTGCCAATGCGTGGTCCGAAACGCACTTTAATCGATTTATAAATCACAATTTCTCAGTGAAGTTTCACCTAATGTTCCACCTTGTTCCACTCTTTTGTGGTTTGTTCTCTGGTCAAGAAGAGGATCTAGACAAAGTGATCAAACTCTATTAGCGATTAACGGCGAAAGAATTGTCAAAAACGAATTGATAACAATAGTTTTCAAAAAGCTCTTGTCAATTCTTTTGGCAGTCGTTATAGGATTACGAAACGATTTCCAATGTTGAGGTATTTTTTTAAGTATAGGTAACCATCTTTACCTTCGTCGTTAGCAGCTACATGAGCCACCAGCATAACGAACGTGAACAACAGCGTGACTGCCCAAACTTTCATGTTGACTAAAAGATTAACAGTACACATAATTTTAGTAACAGTAACACTGCTAAGACACGTTTATATCTTGCGTTCAACAGATATTTATAGTATTAGTCATTATCCAAAGAGAAATGAATTTCATTGGTTTCCGTATTAAATGCTTTAATGAGTTTAAATTAGTTATAATGTGTAGCACAGTGGTTACAAACCTTTTTTGGACAAGGAATCACTCTGATTTCTTTATTAATAGCAAGGACCACAAGGGGCTAGATTAATTAGAGCGCCCGGAATCTAGAGGGGAGCAACTTTAGCTCCACAAAGAAAATAAATGTAAATGCCGCAGCTTGCTTTAGACGTGTGAGGTTTTTGTTTGTTTGGGAAAGCAATCGAAGCAATTTTGATATTTTTTTAAAGTTGTTCGTCACTTTATGTTGAAAAGCGTGAGAATCAAGAAAACTTAGCATGCAAAAGCGAGCGAAAGGTGCTCGAAATTTAGTACCCCGAATCGTATAAAAAAAGTTCGCTTTATCAATTCATACATGCGATCTCGGTCTCTCCAGTCCTGGAGCCATAGCGCTAGATGGCGCATTTCTGCCTGTCTGCTACGTCTTTCGGTGTCTCGATTCACTCGAGCAAAGCGATGGCGAAATACATAGATCGTAGTGTTAAGCACAGACTTAACACTGGATGAATGACATGGCGGCAGGTCACGGGAACAATCTGCGACTCTCGCATTCCCTTTAAACATAAGGGGAAGATTTATAAAACAATGGTGACACCTGTTGTCTTGAATGGATCAGAATGTTGGGCTACATCCCGTTTCGTAACTTTCCGTTTGGACAACTAAACAAAATACCATCACAAAAGCGTCGTTTCGTAACTGTTTTGATCTTCATACATCGAGTCTCGTTTCGTAAACTTTATTTTTATTTAAGATGGGTTTGCTCTTGACTCTAGTCTAGGTCAGAGGTGACAGAAACAGAGTCGACGATGGAGCGAGTTTACCCAGAAGAAGCCTGTTTACTCTAACTTTGAAGAGATTGAAACTTTGAGTATGCGTGTATTCATGCACGTTTGGCTATGTGGCACAAAAGGGATTAATGAAAGGCATTTGCATGTGGCTGAGTGAGAATGCTACGGGGGATGTGTGGTGTAACGCGAATGGATACAATAAGTAATGAGTACATAAGAGGAAGTCTGAAAGTGGCGCCAGTGACTGAAAAGTTGTGTGGTAATCGGTTGGCGTGGAATGGGCATGTGATGCGGAGAAATGAGAAAAATGTCGTGAGGCAAGTTTTGAGTGTGAATATGGATGGGTATAAGAGTAGAGGAAGACCAAATAAACGATGGATGGACTGTAAAAGGAATGATATGGCAAGAAAGGAGGTGTCTGACGAGATGACGAGTAATAGAGAAAAAGACATGCTGCGCCTACCCCAAATAAATTTGGCATGAGGGCATGAGAATGATGACGATGATTAGTAATCAACAGTTTAGATTCAATGCTATTGTGCTTTGTGTGTTTAGTCAAATTACATCGGTAATTTAACCTAAATTTGAACAAAGCATTCAACAATTAGTTTAACTGAAGTTAATTGGACTAACTGATCGTACTGAATTATATAAAACGAATCAAATCAATTTATACTGTATAATTGGTCGTAGGGAAAACTCTAAATGGCTGAAAAAAAATCAAATATATGACATCGCTCGAGGTCAGACAACATACAGCCTTAACCGCTGGATCTAGAAGACGAAAGGAGGGAGTCATTTCTGGGCACAGATGTTAACCATAGTTAAAATGTGTATGAAGATATTCGTTACTTTTAAGGTAATCACAAAAGAAAATGCAGCATTTTACAATCTAGAATGCGGGAAAAGTAGTATTCAAGTAATAATCAAAATAATCGATCAAATACTAAGTTATCGAAAATGAATATATCGGTGAAGTCTCGGAATGTGTCTGAAAATCGAGTGACTTGTATTCTTATCAATAGATTGAACATTGCAAATCAAATTACTATAACTTATTTATTAGTACTTAAGTATTAATTGAATTTAAGTACTTAGTATTAGTTAAGTCAAAAAATTGGCCAAATTAGCACCATGTTCAGTGAAGGGTTCTGTAGTCGGGGTTTTTTTGTCCGGGTACAGTCAACAGGTTCAGTCTATTATACACGTCTCTGCTTCTGGTTAGAGGGGTCAAGTGATGCATGAATTGACTGTATTTCCAAAACGCTCTAATTGCCATGATCTGAATAATTGCGATAAAATCGTGGTAAAGAACAACTTTAATTTCACACAACCGCTTATCCATAAAATCAATACGACGCAGTAGGTGATACCAAACACAGTCTCACTATGTAAAAACTCTGGTAATCAGTTGCACCTGATTGGGGGCAGGGAGAGAGGCAGCTGACATTATTGCCATCGCGGGTATATCCTTGATGAGGCTGGCACAGGAACATGGAGCTTGGTACAAGCAAAGAGAGAGGCCAGCAGTGGGTATAGTCGGGCTGTGGATGATGATGACTCAAATACCGAAAACGCGTTCTATGTTAACGAGTTGAAACCGGGAGATAACACAGTGTTCTTAGGCATAACTTTGGATGCCAAGCTTCAGTAGCAGCATACGCCATTGGAAAAAAATCTTGATATACTGATTTAGAGACAGCCAGCTTCCATAGTGTGATGTCGTACGGTATTTTCTTGTGGGGCAGTGCCGCCGATATTTTAACAATTTTTATCTTGCAAAAAAGGGCAATTCGTTCAATTTATAAATTAAGTCCCAGATACTCCCTCAGAGTAAAAATTAAAATCAGCAACAGCGAACGCACAAGCAAACAACTATTGTATCAAAATATGACAGACCATTTTGCTTTTATTGATAAAAAATAATGGCCTGTAACTTGTGCGTTCCAAGTCCGTATTTTTATGTGTCTTTAATAAAAAAACACACTACACGCTAGAATGATGTAAGTTAGACTCATTTTCATCAATCACCGAGGCTCCTTGTTTCTCTTTCACTTCACATGTAGAAATATGTAAAATCTACTATGTACTAACACATAATGGCCTATTACTTTTTCCTCCTAGCGGTGATTTGCTTGTGTCCTTAACAAAAACAAAAACCCTCTTCTATCAAGCTTTAAAATGATGTGTGTCTCTATCACCGATGAAAATAGATAAGGAAAATGACTTCTACTAGCAAGAACATGTGAACTTATCAGACTTCTGGTCGCTATACTACTTTTTGGAGAAATCAACATTCTGATGCCCTTATTCCAATTTATTTGGAGTCGGCGCAGCATGTTTCTTCTTCCATACTTTATATATTCTTTTCTATTACTTTTTGGAGAAATATTTCAAGGAAAAAAAAGAGAAAATAGAAATGCAAAAGACGTTAAGAGCGTTTACGTCTATCGCGCGAAGTCAAGTTTAGGTAATTCAATGCATTTTTTACGCACACAGAAGTGCGCGTGTTTGTGTGCATAGTGCTGGCGCGTTCTCTTGCGCTATAGTCAAACTAACCACTATGATCCGTTCGAGTGCAATTGTTGTAGTAAATTTGAATTTGAATTTGAACGTACACGGATTACAGAACTACGAGGGCATAAAATAAGTATTTAATAATATATTGCAAGTATTGCTATAATTATGACTAATATTAAAGTCGTTTTTTTGTTATTCAAACATGAATTTGTTGATCTAAAAAATAAATAAAAAAATAAATAAATCTAATCTAATCTAATCTAAAGTCTAGTCCTCGTCAAATTCAAGGAGGTAACTATGCTACTGATTCTCGACCCGAATCTATGATAAAATGGGTAGTTATTTTTTATATTTTTTCTCAATAACGGCAATCGGTAAGTGTACACCACCCGTATTAAAACGCGGCCCGTCTAATACTAGCCCTATAACCGCGCTTACACAAACACAAACAAACTCAGACGTTTAGTCGATAAACGGGTAATTCTCCACTTTTGAGAAGGGCGCCATTCTGAAATAGTGTCAAATTAAGACATAAAAAACAACGTTTATTATTATTGACCAGATACCGTAATTTATATTGATTATTTACGTCTTCTATGACAACCTCCTGAATTTTAACGAGGATGTCAAACTACACCTTGTATAATTGATAACTTGAAGAACAGATAAAATAAATAAATAAATATCGCTGGACATTACACACAGCGCCATCTAGTGCCACACTAAGCAACGAGGCTTGTGTCGTGGACACCAGATAGTTGATATACTACATAGATACTTTTTGTTTGTAAATACATACTTATTATACATATAAACATCCATGACTCGGTAACAAATGTCTATGCTCATCACATAAACACTTGCTCCTACCGGGACTCGAACCCGGAACCCTATGAACGTAAGGCAGCCTCACTACCGCTGCGCCATTCGGGTCGTCAGACATATACATTTAACACAGATACATTTAACACACAGTTAACAGCCAGTTTGATGGTCTGTATCTGACCCTTAAATATGACTTTGCATTTTTATACACTCTATATACAAAGAAAGATAATAACGAAAATAATTGTATTTACTGCTTATTCCTTTACCGGCAGAGACATGAGCCACCAGCATCACGAACGTGAACAACAGAGCGACTTGCAACAACTTCATGATGACAAACTGTAACACTGCAGACCTAGGGAAATTTTCTAGATTATTTCTTAATTGTTACGGCTATTTATACTACAAGTTGTTATCCAATTAATTTGTGTCCATAGCAAATAAAATTCGTTGTGCTCTGTTTACATGGACAAATTTTCTTTAACAAGAAAAAAATCCAGTAATTGTTAGTCGTGATAATTTATCTATATGTGTATAATATATAAAATTCAAACTCCGGACTGACTGACGCACTGGTACATCAACGCACTGCCCAAGCCGCTGGTCCTAGAGACATGAAATTTTTGAGAGTGTATTCTTTGTGAAGAGTAAGTATCCACTAAGAAAGGGTTTTTCGAAATTCAACTCCTATGAGGGAGAAATGGGTGTTGAATTTTCTGTGAAACTTTATATTCTCTGGGTCGATTGACTCGAAAATTGGTGTACACACTTTTCAATTAAAATTCGTGTATCACAGTTTTTCCAAAATCATCCCCCAACAGAGTTAAATAGGGCTTCGAACTACTTACTAGTTACTTCCTTAATAAACAGTTGTGTGTGTGCCCAGTAGGTGGCCACGTTTAAATCAAGGGCTGAACCCCTTCGACGACTTTCCTCTATTCCATGTAGAAGGCTATCTCAAAACACATATTGTATATACAGCGTCAAATTAATTTAGCTAGCGAAACTTTTCCCTCATGTTAAGTATCAATTAAAAAAAAAAACTCTGATTCTGTCGCGTAAATTAACGCAAGCAAACGATTGTTGTGTTATTGTTTAAAAAAATAAATTAATGCACGAAAAAATTTTACAAAAGCAGTTGATACAAACTCACTCGCTGACCGATTGCGGGCATTGACCTCAACGCTCGCGGTGCGTTTGGATCAGCTTTCAGTCTTACCGGATGCAGCTGAATACCAGTATTTTACATGGAGCGATTGCATATCTGACCTCCACAGCCCAGTTCGTACTGGGTAATACGATAACCCTTGGTAAGACAAAAAAAAAGAAAAACACAAAGACTGGTAGACTGACAGACAGCCGGGACCAACGGCTTAACGTACTTTCCGAGGCACGGAGGAAACTCGGTATGTAATGGGTGGTCACCCATCCACGGACCAACCCAGACAAGCGCGGCTTAACCTGACGATCGACCCAAGTGACTGTTATTATGTAGCCACGAGCTCCTCACTACACTGCACCGACTTATTAAATAGATATACTGATTGGAAATAGAACAAAAGCACAATAGTACGAGTATTAGCAAAGCAGAATGGGCCTCCTAGTACCTACGGTTATCTGCAGCAAGGCCCATTAAGATAAATACAATTGGAAAGAGCTTAAAGGAAAACCACTACTAACATGACTTTTGCTAATTCGGAGTACGTGCGTTATTGACTTAAATAGCTAAGATAAGTTGGACACCGACTCTAAGATGTTCTTGAAAACAACTAACTACAAAATATGCAACGTGTTTGGATAACCGATACTTTAAGGGCGTGTGATATGCTCATTTTTATCGACAAATACCACGTTGTACGTTTATAAATACTCTTAACCCGACACACCCCGCGAATGGCTGTTTTTTTTTTTTTGGGGTATGTTCAATAAAATTTTAATATCTTTGAATTTAACGAACCTAGAGACGTGCAAATGACCTTATTGCAAGGCTATCGAATAAATTTTCTTGAATAATAAGCAAAAAGAGCCGGAAAAAAATTAGAAACTATGTTTTTTTTTTAAATCAAAAATTACATTTTTGCATTTTCTAATCCATGTAGTTGATAAATATCGCCTGAATGTTGAATACGTTTTCATGTTTCCTTAGATGTAATTGAATCAATCTACAAAATGATATCAAAATATTAACTCTACACCAATAATGTTAAGAGTTATTGCTATTTAAACATAGCCCTGCCCTGTCTGAGATCTACAAATGACAGCCAGGACCAACGGCATAATGTGCTTTCCGAGGCACGGCTCGGTCACCTAGACTACACCTAGAATCATAAACTTAACCTTGAAGATATTATTGTTATCATGTATCCTTATTTATTTACACATATCTGAAATCTAACCTAATAAACATAAATAATGAATTTATTAAGCAAATAATTAAAAAGCATGAATAATGAATTTATGCTTGGTTCTGCACTCAATCTTCTTTTTTTACTATATAAAAATAAGTCGGGTTTTCCTTCCTGACGCTATAACTCCAGAACGCACGAACCGATTTCCACGGTTTTGCATTCGTTGGAAAGGTCTCGGGCTCCGTGAGGTTTATAGCAAAGAAAATTCAGGAAAAAATTCAATAGAAAAGCGGGAAAATCTTTTTTACATACAGCGCCATCTCTGATACATAGCATGTACTACAAACCAATATTTTAAGTAGATGGCGCCGGTGCGTGATACATTGTTTGACAGCTACTCATTGTTCTCTGCTCAGTTAATTTCATGTGACAAACCGGTATTGTGTTCACTGTGAAATTGTGAAAAAAATTTGGAAACCATCAAATCAATCACGTGTATTGTGCAAATTTTTATTCAATTTCAACAGCAGGCATTTGTCTTTGAGGTGGTAAGTTGAACTGTGTAAATTATGTGGATCGTGCATTTGAGGTTAAATTCACCACTCTGTCCATAGTCCAAAATGCCTAGAGGACGACGTGCGAACATCGGCCGCCGCACAAGACATGCAAGCCAGCAACAAGTGTATTCACAGAACTTAAGCGAAGAAAGACAAAATATAATAAGAGAAAATGCCCGTTTGAGACAACGAGTGAGCACACGAAGATAATTGGCATCATACAATCGCTTGGCATTCCAATATGATCCCACTGCGAACTACAGTGATGATGAAAATTTAGATATTGGACCAAAGACGATTATATGCCGATATTGCTATGCGTTAAAGTTCAAAAGAGAAACGGCTGGATTGTGCTGCGCAAGTGGAAAAGTCAAACTGGATCCATTACTTACACCACCACAGCCACTGAAACCATTGTTCGATGGAAGTGATCCCGATTCCAGCCATTTTCTTCAACACATCCTTGAATACAATAACTGCTTTCGCATGACTTCCTTTGGAGCTAATATCATTCAAGAAGGCGGCTTCATGCCGACTTGCAAGGTAAAAGATACAACACACATAACCAATCACTCATACCAACACAATGAATTGCAACACATAACAACTACATATACACCACACACTACACCATCACACGATCAGAAGTTACACCGTATTCTTCAACAAATGATTGTTTGCAATTACAGATACAAGGACAAATATATCATTTGCATGGTTCAATGGTGCCAACACCAGATGAACCGCATCAATTTCTGCAAATATATTTCATTTCGTCGATGGTGGATCAGCTGAATGTGCGGTGCAATATACAGGGAACACAACAGTTAAAGAGACGAATTATTGACCAGTTGCAAGCATTTTTTCACGCTAATAATGCTGTGGTTAATATGTTCAAAACAGCAAGATTCAATGCATCCACCATTAATGATGTTGCTGCAATTATTGTTGGCGATCCAACTAAATCGCGAGACATTGTCGTTCAGCGAAGAAGCAATATCATGCATCGTGTAAACGAGACACATCGTTTGTACGATGCGTTACATATCCAATCATTTATTGGCAAGGGCAAGACGGATACGACATCACGTTGAAGATGGTCGATCCAATTACAGGTACAATATTCACACACTAATTATTGCTATTATTGGTTTCCATTAACAATTCATTTAATTTTGCATTTTCAGGCGTATCAACGAATAAAAATCTAAGCGCAATGAATTACTATGCGTATCGTATGATGATTCGTACACATGAGGAGAATGTCATTCTGAAGTGCCGTCGGCTATTCCAGCAATTCGCTGTCGACATGTATGTCATAGTCGAGACCGAACGTTTAGCGTTCATCCGATTCAATCAGGCAAAGCTACGATCTGAGGACACTTGCGTGATGCTATTCATTCATATGGTGATGTTCAGAATATTGGACGTCTGACGATTCTCCCATCATCTTATATCGGAAGCCCACGCCACATGCACGAATACGCTCAAGATATGACGTACGTGCGAAATTATGGAACTCCGGATTTATTTATTACATTCACATGCAATCCGAAGTGGACGGAAATTGAACGTGAGTTGGAACCGGGCCAAAAACCGCAAGATCGCCATGACATAATCGCCAGAGTATTTCAGCAAAAACTCAAGGTTATGATGGATGTGCTTACTAAGTATCGAGTTTTTGGTGACACACGTTGTTATATGTACTCGGTGGAATGGCAGAAGCGTGGACTACCGCATGCTCATATCCTAATTTGGTTGCTGAACAAATTACATTCAAATGAAGTGGATGACATCATATCAGCTGAAATTCCTGATCCAGTCACTGATCCCCATCTACACGACATTGTGACGACACAGATGGTGCATGGACCGTGCGGTACATTAAATCCATTATCGCCTTGCATGGCTGATGGAAAGTGCACAAAACGATATCCGCGACCGTTAGTCGCTGAAACAGTCACAGGGAACGATGGATATCCAGTTTATCGTCGGCGTTCAAAAGAAGAGATTGAGATCGGAAATGAATTCATTGTACCATATTGCCCGCTGCTATCACGAATTTTCGAAACACATGCAAACGTTGAGAGTTGTCATTCGGCCAAATCAATCAAATATTTGTGCAAGTACGTCACAAAAGGCAGCGACATGGCTGTGTTTGGTATTGCGTCTGAAAATGCGAATGACGAAATCAGCAACTTCCAAATGGGCAGATACGTCAGTACTAATGAAGCATTGTGGCGATTATTGTCATTTCAAATTCATGAAAGATATCCCACAGTTGTACATTTAGCAGTGCATTTGGAAAATGGCCAAAGAGTTTACTTCACTGAGGCTAATGCGGCACAACGAGCTGAGAGACCACCGTCGACAACATTGACTAGCTTCTTTGCAATGTGTGAAGCAGATCCATTCGCAGCGACGCTGATGTACGTTGAAATGCCCAAGTATTACACTTGGAATCAATCAACAAAGAAATTCCAACGTCGCAAACAAGGAACCCCAGTTCCAGATTGGCCACAGGTGTTTTCCACTGATGCACTTGGTCGCATGTATACTGTTCATCCTAGAAATGATGAATGTTTTTATTTGCGACTGCTGTTGGTAATTGTACGTGGACCAAAATCATTTGCGCATTTGAAAACTGTGAATGGCCACCAATGCCAAACATATCGAGAAGCATGTCAACTATTGGGTTTGCTGGAGAACGATTCTCATTGGGATTTAACACTTGCGGATTCAGTTGTTTCATCAAATGCGTACCAAATACGAACGCTGTTCGCAATTAGCATCACCACATGTTTTCCTTCACAACCAATTCAGTTATGGAACAAATACAAAGACGACATATGTGAAGATATCATCGCTTGCGCATTCAAACGAATAATCCTGACATCCAAATAACCGATGAAATCTACAATGAAGGATTGATTCTGACTGAGGATCAATGCTTGACTATTGCAAACAAGCTACTGATTGATGTAGGAATGATTGCGCCAAATCGATCGATGCACGATGCATTCAACCAAGAATTAAATCGAGAGCTGCAATACAATGTTGATACATTGCAGGAATTCGTTCGAAATAATGTGCCGTTGCTGAATGAACAGCAAAAACAAGTGTACGAAACATTAATGCAAGCGGTGGACAATAATACTGGTGATCTATTCTTCCTGGACGCACCTGCAGGAACAGGGAAAACATTTGTCATTTCATTGATTTCTGCCACTATTCGATCAAGATGTGACATAGCTTTGGCGTTAGCATCATCTGGAATTGCGGCGACTCTTCTAGATGGCGGTCGTACTGCACATTCTGCGCTTAAGTTGCCACTCAATTTAAACACAATTGATACTCCAACATGCAATATTTCCCGATCCAGTGCAATGGGAAAATTGTTGATGCAATGCAAGCTCATTGTTTGGGATGAGTGCACAATGGCACATAAGAAATCACTTGAAGCACTTAACTTCACACTGAAGGATCTTCGGCGAAATAACAACATCTTCGATGCAAGATATCTTCACATATGTCGTCTTTGTATTTGTTCCATAACGGCGGCCGATGTTCGCACGTCTCCTCTAGGCATTTTGGACTATGGACAGAGTGGTGAATTTAACCTCAAATGCACGATCCACATAATTTACACAGTTCAACTTACCACCTTAAAGACAAATGCCTGCTGTTGAAATTGAATAAAAATTTGCACAATACACGTGATTGATTTGATGGTTTCCAAATTTTTTTCACAATTTCACAGTGAACACAATACCGGTTTGTCACATGAAATTAACTGAGCAGAGAACAATGAGTAGCTGTCAAACAATGTATCACGCACCGGCACCATCTACTTAAAATATTGGTTTGTAGTATATGCTATGTATCAGAGATGGCGCTGTATGTAAAATAAGATTTTCCCGCTTTTCTATTGAATTTTTTCCTGAATTTTCTTTGCTATAAACCTCACGGAGCCCGAGACCTTTCCAACGAATGCAAAACCGTGGAAATCGGTTCGTGCGTTCTGGAGTTATAGCGTCAGGAAGGAAAACCCGACTTATTTTTATATAGTAAAAATAATAAAAGAAGATAAACTCACATTAGCACAATTGCAACTGGCTTACTAAAGATTTTAATAACTTAATTTCCGAATAATTTTCTTTATGCATCAATATTCTTGCGATGCGTTCATCTTTCGAAACATATTTTTTTCGTTTTTTTTTTTCAGTAGGAGCACCTGACAATTTTTGTTCAATCTCATTGGTATTGCTTATTGGCATCAAATGTACAACGTCATCTATCGATCACGAAGGTAAACTGCTAAAATTTAATACATGGAAAGCGATCGAACAAACAATATAGGCTATGAAGATTTTCAAAGCAGCGCCTTCTAAAGTACCTTTTGCTATCATAACTTTTTGAAAAACCCGATAAGTCGATTTAAAGTTATCTTGTGAGCACTTCTTCTTTATTCATTAGTACCACTTTGATTCAATAGATGTCGTTGCATTTATCTTAAGTAATGATGATGATTGCTTCTTGAACACTTTAAATTCATTTATCTTTTGATTAAGAGCACGGATTGCAATAAAACAAAAACTAATACCTTCTCTAAGTTACGCACAATACTTGTGCATTAAAACTAACCACATAGGTTTTTTAATTTTCACGTGATACTTAAACAAACAAACATAGCCTCACAGACTGCAGACAAACAGACAAAAATTGCAAAGACTCACAGACTGCAGACAAACAGACAAAAATTCTAAAAATACTAGAAGTGGGTTCTGTTTGTTATCCTTTAACGCCCCTACTATTTTTTTTCTAAATATTTTCAATGTACAGAAACGCCACGTCTACAGATTTATTACATGTATAGATTTGAAATATGTTCAATTTAAAAGCATAAATAATGAATTTATGCTCGGTTCTGTATTCAATTATTTATAAATATCGATGGAGATGAATATATTGGTAGTACAGTACGTGTTTTTATGTCATCATGAGGTTCTTGCAAGTAGCGCTGTTGTTCTCATTTGTCATGCTGGTTGCAATTGGAGCAAATGCCGGGCTATCACGTAAGTGTGCTTTTTTAGAGGCTCTAAAATTGGATTTATTTGACTGATAAGTGCGGCTATTTTAATTTTATTTATAGTTTATTAATTAATTCATCAATAGAATAAGTAGGTAAATAAAAAGATCTTTATTCAGGACCAAAATGGTTAAAATACAAAAGTTTATTATATAAAATATTGACAGTTTTTGTATGTTCGATACCTGTACTAGGATTAAGGGGCATTTAACGTGAAGCGCACAGCGAAAAAAAAGTGAGGTTCTGAAATTCGTTCATATTGGGCATATTTGTACTTCTCGGGAATATGAACGTATACACGTAATATTTTTTTTTTTGAGTTTTTTTGTTAACATATGGGGTTCTATAGAATTCACCTGATTGACGGAAGGCTTTCTTAGAAATTTTATTTTCATATTTAAGTAAATTATAATAAAATAATAATTTTAGTGTTTTGTGTGGAAAACTTAATGTTCTTTTTGATTTTCAAATCAGATTTAAGATTTGCTTTTCCCTCTAGTTTTAAACCGGAAGTAAAATTTCAAATATTTTTTTTAATAACTTCGATCATTTTAATTTTTTTTTCACTACAAAAGGAAGCTTAACATTTATAAATTTTACCTTAAAAAAATTAAAATGGGATCTTATGTAGTCTAGGGAATACATCAATCAGAGTATGTGCACGTCGCTCCGAGCATGATACCTTTCGGTTGTTATAGCCAGTTGCTGCTACAAAAAACTTTTTTGCAGAAGCACAAAAGAGTCCAAAATAACTTTTCTTTCGGAAATCAGAGACTATGTTTGTTTTATTGACTTTTCTGCCACCGATTTCCGAAAGTAAAGTAATTTTAGATTTTTTCAATGTTTTTTTGGTCATTTTTTTTTTTTGCAAAATGGTTTTGGTGGCACCAACTGGATATAAAAAGATAAAAGTATTTATTTAGCTCTTTAGTTGTAGCATAATACACAAATTCTTGACATGAAACAATTTTACATTGTAACTAAAAGTTATTAAGGAACCATCATGTCGTCAACATAATTATGCCAAGAAGAAAAAAATACGTATTAAAGAACCTAACTCATAAACTACTCAAGCTAAGTTAGTAAAATGTAGTTTATAAAGGGTATTTGGGATCACCTCGCGGGCTTTCTCTACCAAATGTAAAAAAAGAATCATGAAAATCGACTCAGTAATCACGGAGTAATCGGTGTACATACATGACAAAAAAAACTACGGAACCGATTTTGATGAAATTTCTATAAAACCAATCGGGAAGTACATACACATATACACACACATATATACACATACACATACATATATAAAACATCATAAAAAAAAATAGTTTTCCAAATCTGTTCATAAATGACGGAGTAATGAGGTAACAAACATAAAAAAATACAACCGAATTGAGAACCTCCTCCTTTTTTTGAAGTCCATTAAAAACACATTAAAACATTGATGTAAAACGTTGGTTATATTTTAATATTAGACAAAAACTTACCAGTGTTTTATTCCAAATACTGAAGGCATATTATATAAAAAATGAACCAGTGTTGATTGCAATAGTAAAGTTGTAAAAAATATGAAATAAAATATTACTTCATTTAGTTATAAATCATGAACATGTACATAGGTATCAAGTGCAAAACTAGTTCTGAAAATGTATGTCTGTATACATAAATATAACATTGCACCAATTTTACTATGTAGGTGTGTCCTTTTTTGCACAATACTGGCTGGTTTGTACATAAAGATCATACTTTAGCAAGCGCCCAGTGTGATATGTACGTATGTACTTTAATTGAATTATCTTCTAAACTAATTTAGATCCCATTTTGCAATTTTATAGTATAATTTATAAATGTTAAGCTTCATTTTGCAGTAAAAAAAATAAAATTAAAATGGTCGAAGTTATTAAAAAATATATTTGAAATACCGGTTTAAAACTAGAAATAAAAAATTAAATCAGATTTTCGGACGCTGATACTTCAAAGTCGATACTTTTCCCGATCTGAGACACAATATTGATCATCTCCTCGACTGATTCGTTTTCTTTGTTCGGGACATTTCTAATTTCGACAGCAGATGACCTCGAAGCGAGCTTGTTGATTGTTTCAGCATTTTTATCTCGGGTCTTCTCAAGGTCCAGGATTTGAAGCTTCAGGTCCTCATAGTGATTGTACATATATTCCATCGCCTTCTCGATTTCTGATTTTGTTTTTTTGTATTTGATGCACTTTTTCCTTGAC
The DNA here is from genome assembly GCA_964057025.1 of Standfussiana lucernea. Taxonomy (NCBI): domain Eukaryota; kingdom Metazoa; phylum Arthropoda; class Insecta; order Lepidoptera; family Noctuidae; genus Standfussiana; species Standfussiana lucernea. The sequence continues at coordinate 15,471,570 of OZ059793.1, read as the reverse complement.
ATCATACATTTCAGAGAAAATTTTGGCAAACGTAACTTCTTGTTGTGTTTTCATAGTGGACAAAATAGTCAAAATATGTTCAAGTAAGACATTGCTCGAGGATTCCTGTTTGTTAGGTGACAATTTCATGCGCAGCCGCTTAGTTCTCGCAGTAATGTTCCTTTGCGGAGAGGGGGTCACTTCAGAGTCAGAGTGTGAGGGCTCCCTGGTTACGTTTACATTCGTAGATTTTGATGGTGAACTCTTTTTCACGTTAGGCATGTCAAATATCAGAGCGTGTTAAGTTGAGTAGTAAACAGAAGAGTACATGCGACTTTATCTGCTACGGCACAGCGATATTGCGCACAATGTAGACAGTGACGTAGACGCAGCGGAGCACTCGTAGCGGCAGTCGGTATCGGCTACGCCGGAGATAATATTCAACACTCAAATTCACTTGCACGGTGGCGCAGCGGCACAAGCATCGACATCCCACGCAGCACGTCTCAGGTTCAAATCACTTTTTCAACAAAAAACACTTTTTCAAGTTTAATAACAGTCCCTCTCACAGACCGCCCACAAGGCGGAGTTAGACCATATACACTCCACAAGAGTGACAAGAAATTCAAATTTAACGAGTTATACGGTACCACTTAGTAATACTGACAGTCAAACTTGCTGGCTTCCGACTAGCCGTCAAATGATAACCGAGACGAACACCTTAACTCGGTACGTGAATCATCCACAGACTGACATCGGCAAGCATTACTTAACCGCGAACCACTAATTTGGCCACGCGTGTCTAATGTGTCTCTAAATTAATTGCTGTGTCTACTTTACAGCTGGCTCCTGCTTTTCAAACAGCGATTGCTACCTGGAGAACGTTAAGTGCTTCTGCATCGGAAAAGGAGCAAACTTTCCAGGTCGATGTGAATGCACTGGACTAGGAGCGAAAGGATCGGGATAAACTGGAGTGTAATAACCTTTACGAAGCATTGGTTTGGCCGCATAGTCCGACCAATGCTTCTTAGTTATTTTTTGCCAAAGTTATCAGCAAAATTTTCTTAAAAATATTAACAAGGCCAGGAAAAATAAAAGGAAAGAGTAAAAATTATCTGATCTGGAATATTAAATTGGATATTTCATACTATTATAGATTTGTTTTATTTACAATCAATACATCTACATATTATATGTAATAAGTCGGTACAGTGTAACTAGTGTGTGTGTGTGTGTATAATGTAACATTTGTTTTTATGATATTGACAAATTCATAGATACAATACAATTTTGAGATGAATTGTACTGAATCCTGACGTTATTTGAAATTTAATATTAATTGATTTTGGACTTTTTGCTGAATGTATATCTTAAGATTGGCTGCACAAATTTATTGTTGTGCTATGACATTCATATTTCCATAGCATATTTTGTAGCAGAATATACAGATCTCATACAAATATTAACACCATACTATGTAAAACTACACCAACATACAAATATACACTGATATTGTAAGCCTGCGTCATCCCACTGCTGGGCAAATGCCTCTCCTCATGACTACCAGTTATTTCAATACAAGGCCAATGTGGACCACTGGTCCATGACCATCTTCTACGAGGTCTGCCTATTTATCAATAATATATTTTTTCTATTGAACATAATCCATAAACTTAATCCTTACTTATATTAATTAGTTTGTATGTATGGATGTTTGTTACTCTTTCACGCAAAAACTATTTGGATGAAATTTGGTATACAGATAGGTCATAACTTGAATTAATACATACGGTTTATTAAATAATATAATCACTAATACAAGTTTCTTAAGCAAACCCTAAGAGGTAAGGGCTTTTTCCCGGCATTATTTACCAGCTCTCCGCAGGGTACGTCGGGAGGACAGTCATCGTCATTGCTGCAGGCCATCCATGGACCTAAACAATTATTTACAACTATTAATCTGTTGGCAAGAAGAAGCGCAACATCCATAGAAGTCGAAGGAATGGGGGAACCATTGCCCAAGAGTGGGACAGTTCAGGCTAACGAAAAAAAAAACTGTTACTCAAAACACACTGACAGTTTGGTCATGTTGTTTCTGTTCGTCGCCGTACCACATACAGTTTTACAACGGTATTTTGGCAATTACAACTACACAACAACGGTTAACTATGGTATTTTAGCTAAGCACGTTGCTTGCGTTTGCTTATCTCCGGTTGAGGCGATACCGATCCGATTAAAATAACTTTAATTACCTTTTGGATACCGTTCGTCGCGGCGCCTTGACTTAAAGTTGTAAGCAGAGACATGAACCACCAGCATCACGAACGTGAACAACAACGCGACTAGCAAAAACTTCATGACGACACACAGTAACGCTGAGCTATAGAAATATTCTTTATTTCCTTTAAAAAGTATTTATGGCACAAGTTACTATCCAAACAAATAAATTCGTGTTCGTAGTAATTGATTTTTTAATCGATTTTAACCTTAAAATACTCGTTTTCATAACAATGAAGGTAATGATGGATACTAATTGTGCTTGTCCCAAAAATACTATGGAAGAGTTAAATTAATTTTTATATACAACATGTAACGTAATTAACGCACACCCTCAAACACCCCAATTAGAATATTATGTTATGATCATAATAAATACACTACATGTTTTATTGAATATGTGTAGGCATTGATTATTAATTAAATTACTTATACTAATTCCAGAAGAACGTTGTGGTCACAGTACAAATCCACGAACGCACACAGTTGCACACGTAGTTATGAGGATCGTGCTAGCCTAGTAGGTACCTATTCGCTCGCGTTCGAGACGAGTTAACGCCGCTCGACACAGCTGTACGAGTAGGTATTAGTGCCGAAAAAAGCCTACAATACACGATTGTTTACGTTAAAGAAATGTGTTTTTGTGTGATAGTTGTTTATTTATGTCTAGTAAACATTTGATTGAATCTTTCTATCACACTTTTCAGGCTTTGGACTGTCGGCTCTGGATGATTAGCAATATTCGTTACAAGATGTTATGCTAATGTAAATAATAATGAACTGCTAAACATAGGAGGCGATACGACAGCAATACTCAAAGACGGCGTTTTTAAAAGTGAATCAAAATATTTACAATAATTAATAAATCGAAAACTTACTGATTGCTAAAACACTCGACGACTACGACGTTGTCTTTTAAACCACTTTCAAAACTTCCACCTGTTCAATACATTTTAATGCCCGTTTTCTTAATTGATGTTTTAATTTAGAAAGCACTTCAGTGTCATTTTTCACTATTTCAAAAGCGTTCACTATCCTGTTTTTTAGGTCCTCGGCAATTATTGTCTCACTAAAATAAACTAACGATTTAATACGTCCCCACAAAAAAAGACAAGACGCGTCGAATCAGCTGATCTGGGAGGCTACTGTCGAACACTCCTAGTGAAATGAGCAGGGGCACCATCGTGTTGGTAGAAAACCTTTTGTAAATTATGAAGAGGTATGTCTTCTAGCAGCGTTCTAGCTGTGTTAATCTTTGTAAGAAAACAGACCCCAGTATGTATGTACCAGTGACACCGGCCCAGACGTTAACTGAGAAACGGTGTTGGAAGGTCACTCTGCATGCGTGAGAATTTTCGTGCATCCATTTAATGTGTGTTGTGTTGATTGTACATCCAGTCCACACTGGCATCTTCTGAGGTGGGATCACGGAGTAAATACAAAGTGGGATGGATGTTTTTTATCACCACGAAGTGTTCTCCACACATGCATTATGACTACATTCAAAGCGTGGCGCTGCTTCTCGGCTACTGGCATGGAGATTCTCGTCGAAGTAGTCCAGTATTTCGTTTTGAAGACGAGTACGTGTAGGCACATCGGCTCCCCTGTCGATGGCCGTGTTCGGACGGAACGTTCCGTGGTCGCGAAGCCGCTGAGCAGCAGCTAACATAAACCTGCGGTCTACTCTTGTAGGTAACACACCTTTGGTAGAATGTTCTGCAACCTAGAGCCACATTATCACCACACCATGTCAATGTCCTCACCATTTCGGTGTACTGAACATTTGTGTATTGGAATGTCTTTCCAATTTTCGCGCGCGAAAAATTATTTGCAAACACTTAGCGTACTTTCCTGTACAATGTCCGCGCGTGACTAATATTGTTTACATTTAAGTTTGCTTTCATTGTAGCCGCGCAAGCGCCGGTATCATTGTAGCTATCTCGCTCTATCCCGGGGTTTTTAGTTTGCAGAGAAAGGGAACGAAAACAAGCATGTCATATTTTGTATTTTGTTGGTTTTTCTATTGTGTCCTTTGTCCAGTACCTGTAAGTGTGTGCGCGCGATTACAATCGTTAAGTTTACTTAACTGTATTTGTAAAGACTTTAATCTCCTTGAAATAAGGTTCATTTTTCTGTATTTTGTATTAAATGACGGAATTTGTATTAATACAAATATAACTGCACTTTTAAAATTCTTATTGCCTTGATTTACAGTCCATTTTAGTTTGTTTTGGCTGTACAGGGGCAGTGTGACTGTAATTTACGTAGTTTTAGCTAATTTTGGGATAAAAAATTACCTATATTAAAAATGGTAGAAATCGATTCAGTAAACGATTCTGAACAAACTAATTTCAGGATGTGCGTTAATTTTGTTACATGTTGTATATTTATTTATGACATCATCATCTGCCTAGCCTTTTCCCAACTATGTTAGAGTCGGCTTCCAGTCTAACCGGATACAGCTGAATACCAGTAATTTACATGGAGCGACTGCCTATCTGACCTCCACAACCCGGTTCGTACTGGATAATACGATACCCCTTGGTAAGACTGGTTGTCAGACTTTCGGGCCACTGACTACCTGTAACGACTGTCAAAGATCTACAAATGACAGCCGGGACCAACGGCTTAACGTGCTTTCCGAGACACGGAGGAAACTTGGTATGTAATGGACGGTCACCCATCCTCGGACCAACCCAGGCAAGCGCGGCTTAACCTGATGATAGACCCCAGCGGCTGTTATTATTTAGCCACGTAAAGACAAAAGAGCACAAAAGTACTGCTTATTTCATTAATTAATAAAACTCTTCCAGCTCACCTGCGATAGCAAAGATAGAAAAGAAACGTAGACGCAGTGTATAAATAGAATAAATAAAACCTTTAAGGCGGCAGAACTGGAGCTTATGTTAAACCAACTCAGTAATGCAAGCCTTGAGGTTGGACGGGCGATGAACATGCCGAAAACCAAACTGATGACAAACACCACCAAATACAAGATCCGAGCGAATGATGAAGAATTGCAATATGTCCACGAATACATCAACTTGGGCCAGTTAGTCTCTTTCCAGTCCAGACAAGACAAGGAAGTCATAAGACGAACCGAAAATGCCTGGAAGAGCTACCGGTCCATGAAAGAGCTTATGAAAGGAAATCTTTCTTTGTCACTCAATCGAAAAATCATGGACATGTGCATTCTTCCCATTTTGACCTATGGATCCCAGACTTGGTCTTTGACAAACATTCATACCTAGATAAGGGTGACAGGTGCATAGGTATCTTTTTAGACCTCCAAAAAGCGTTCGATACAGTGTCAGCTCCTATACTTCTAACTCGGTTGGAGAACGTTGGCATAAGAGGTGTGGCTCTGGACTGGTTCAGGGATTATTTGTCGAACAGATCACAGTCTGTAAGAGTGGCAGGGAGTGAAAGTATCAGGTCTGGTTGTAATTATAGCGTCCCTCAAGGCAGTGCGTTAGGCCCCACATTATTTCTAATATATATCAACGAACTCGGTGATATGGCTACTCTTCCTGGTCTTGACCTACTCATGTTCGCTGATGACACTGTGTTGGTCTCTCATGGAAATACTTGGAAGGCAACTTTTGAGAAAGCTGAAAATGGCCTTGCAAAGATCACCACTTGGCTTGAGAACAGCCTTCTTTCCTTGAACACAAAGAAAACTAAATTCATTTGTTTCAGTAAGACGGTAGTAAATAAACCTAAATCTGAACATAGCCTTAAGATACACACTTACCCCTGTAACAGAACCTTGAGTCGGACCATATGTAATTGTTCGACACTTTGCAGAGTAGCTTCTATTAAGTATTTAGGTGTTATAATAGATGACCAACTTACCTGGAAAGCCCACGTGGTAGCGACTGCAGCTAGGATCAGGACAATGATATATATTTTCAAAAAACTACGCACTGTTGCTGATAGGAAGCTCCTATTTCGCACGTATCAAGCACTGTGCGAATGTATAATTAGATACTGCATTTGCGCTTGGGGACCCACAAACAAAACGCTTCTTATAGCAACAGAAAGGGCACAGCGTGCGGTGTTAACGGTGCTTTTGCATTTATCATTCCGGCATCCGACAATTGATGTTTACGAAAAGGCCGGTGTACTAACTATAACAAAACTATTCTTCTATGAAATCCTACGTAGATACCATAAAAAGTATGTACCTAACCTACCTGTATCAACCAAGCGAGTTGAACGTTGCCCGGTTTCTCGTCAGAGAACTGCATTTGGCCAAAAGCACTTTAACTTCATCGCCCCACACATTTACAATAAATGCAACAAAATTCATTCAGTACGTAAATTAAGCAATAACAAATTTAAGGAAGTTATCTTCAACTGGCTGAAATCGCTAGACTACGAAACGGCTGAGAATTTACTAACAGTGATGACTTAACCTTATTTATACCAAAATAAGTAAAGTATATCTATTAATCGAGGGTTTTTACTACAGCTAGGTACTGCCCCCTAAATAAGTAGTCTATCTATCTAGGTTATGTGTCGCTGCAAGGGAGTGTACCTCTCCCTTAGAACTGACACCCACTAATACACACATACATACTCACACACACACACACGCACACCCGTACATAAACAAAAACACGCGCTCTAGTAGAATGTAATTAATATTAATTTAGTTTTTTAATTTTTTTTTTCTCTTTTATTTTTTATTTTGTATGTATTTTTTTTTCTCTCTTTTCAAAGCAAAGTAGAAGTTTTCGTTTCTTTGCTTTTTTTTGTCATAAAACAAATGTTTCTTTTTATTAGGGGAGGGCACTGGCTCCTGCAACACAGTTTTAACTATCGCAGGAGTCAGGGAATTCCATTGCATATGTGTACAATGTTTTATGTCAATAAATATTTTTAATTTTTTTTTTTAATTTTTAAGAGACAGCCAGTTTCCATAGTGTGATGTCGTTCAGTATAATTATCTTGTGGGGCAGTGCCGCCGATATTCTAACAATTTTTATCTTGCAAAAAAGGGCAATTCGTTCAATTTATACATTAAGTCCCAGATACTCCCTCAGAGTACAAATTAAAATCAGCAACAGCGAACGCACAAGCAAGCAAACAACTATTGTATCAAAATATGACAGACCATTTTGTTTTTATTTATAAAAAATAATGGCCTGTAATTTGTCCGTTCCATGTCCGTATTTTCATGTGTCTTTAATAAAAAAACACACTAAACGCTAGAAGAGTAAGTTAGACTCATTTTCATCAATCACCGAGGCTCCTTGTTTCTCTTTCACTTCATATGTAGATATAAAATCTACTATGTACTAACACATAATGGCCTATTACTTTTTCCTCCTAGCGGCGATTTGCTTGTGTCCTTAACAAAAAAAAAACCCTCTTCTATCAAGCTTTAAAATGGACGTAGTTATGCGAAAATGTTTCATTCCACAGTAAATTGAATTTGAGATAAAAGCATTTACGCGTTTCAATGGTATTATTTTTTATTCTAACTAGTAAAGGTCAATACTAAAGGTTTTATTGTTGAATTATATTGTGTTTAGATAATCATATGTTTAATTTTAGGCTGTTCACTTTACAGTAAGAAAAAAAAATATTATTGGTATTGGAACATTTTAACATAATTAATATTTACATGTTTGTGCAAATTATTTTGCACAAATGTTCCAGGTACTTTTTATCCATCTGTACCTTAATAATTTATGATCTAAATTTTACATCATCATTTTACATCTAAATTTTATGTTTTAATAAATATGTAAAATCTTCATACGCCATACTCATCATCCTCTTGCATTTCGAAATCTGGTTCCCCACCAAACCCATCGACATCATCTATGATTCTCTATGTACTCTTTAGGTTTTTATAAAATTTATGACATTCCTCAGGGATGCACTGATACACGGATGGATTGTAAATCTGCTAATTTGGCTGGAGCAATGGCTTTACGATCCAGCCACAACAAACAGAAATCGAACATGTTAAAATTGAAAACACCTTCTCTTTTTCAATTCTTATTTCTTTTGTTTTTAACCAATTGATTTAGGTTTTGTCTGTGAAATTTTTTCTGTTGATAATATTTTTTTCCAATTTTTCTGTGCCATAAAAATCAGTCTTATTCATTTTAGATACTTCTAGAGGTTTTCTTTTTTACACGTTTTAATTATTTACATATATTCTTCAGCTGTATAAAAACGTTGATAGTGCAAACACTATTCCAAAATTGAAACTGTGTGTCATTACGCAGAAAGGTATGCCCAGACTCAAGAAATCGCATTGTAATGACTTTTAAAGTGTCATGTGATTTTAGAAGTGCTTTCAACATGAAAACTATTTTTATGTTGCGGTTCTGCCCTCCACAACAATCGCTCCAAAGAATAAGGTGTTCAACAGTGGGCCTTAGTTTAGTTTGAATATATTTAATAAGGCACGATCCCACCTCTTGCGCACCTCTTCCTGCTTCCCCTTCAACCCATATGTAACAATGACCAATGTCATCTGAAGCACTATGGATGCCACTGTTGGAGAGCCACAATTGCCTTTTATAAAACGCAACATTTGTAGGTATTCGTGGTAATGGTAGTTTTTTCTAAATCGAATAATACACATTCAATAGTCGACATGTTTCGAGCGTCTTCAAAATCGGAGTTCATCTGCTTCCTCAAATTTTCAGCATTTCCTAAATGTCGAGTCTTTTCTGTTCTAGCTTATTCTTTTTCCTCGATGGTTCTAGCATTTTGAATATTTACAGCTAACATATCGCACTTATTGCAGGTATCTTTTTTAATGTTTTACACTTAAGGTTAAACTTAGTGTAAAAAATCTTTTTGACTGATTCGAAGGAAGCGCACTTTTGCCCTTCACCATAAGTATTTGTGTACTCCCGCTGATATATATCGTAAATTTTGGTTAATGTCATCCCCGGTTTTAAATATAACGTGTCATTGTTCTTTTCTCTTCTGAAGTGCGACTCATACTTTGGTAGTTTTGAAATAGTTTCGACTATGAAATGTATGATCATTTAATGATGTGTGTCTCTATCACCGATGCAAATAGATAAGGAAAAAGACTTCTAGTAGCAAGAACATGTGAGCTTATCAGACTTCTGGTCGCTATACTACTTTTTGGAGAAATCGTCATCAGCATTCTGATGCCCTTATCCCAATTTATTTGGAGTCGGCGCAGCATGTTTTCTTCTTCCATACTTTATATATTCTTTTTTATTACTTTTTGGAGATATATTTCAAGGAAAAAAGTGGTTTCCTATAATTAGAGCTTCGAAACTGACGCTGAAAGGCAAATTACGAAAACCTCTGTTGAGTTATCTTGATAGAATTTGCCAATACTCTATTAATTGAAATATTTTTTTCTACAACTATTGAAACAACAAAATTTCCTAAAGTTTTTAGTAATTATCATTTTTGTAAGATAAAGGGTTGATGGTATTAAAGGGTTTGAAAAGTACTGTTTTGGAGTCAAACAGCGCGTGGACGGCGTAAACGCTCTTAATCCAAAAAAACATTGTAAATATCACATTGCATAATATTATATTAAAATATGACGGCGTAAGCGATGGCTGAGCGATAGCGCCGTTGTCATTAGGGTTCGGTGGTACCGGGTTCATGATGAAATGTTAAAATAATAGTTTCGGTTTCGGTACACAAAAATCACAGTTTATTATTTAACACACATTAAATAACACTAACAAATAATCTCCACAAAATGGGCAAACCGACAGTTTCGTTCTGAAGGAGTGACTTGGTTGGAGTTCCGAGCAAAAGTGATCTCGGCACAATCCCCACTCTACAAAACGACTCTGTCCACGTGCCGCCATTAAAACAACATCTGACGTCACGGCGTTTACCCCTACTACAATGGTCAAATCAGCAACTTGATGTTTAAAAGTTATCGCTTTCTCCGACAAATAAATCATAAAAAATGAAAATAATGTTGGGGTTCGAACATACAATCTGAAACCGCTAGGCTGTTTACTCCGTTGAAATTGGTTTTAAATAGCAGTCCTCATGCACGACATGGCTGAAACGTCAAACAATTGAAGAATACTGACATAATGCAATAGTGCTCATCCCCTTAAGCGAGAAGCGTGATAATATATAGCCTAACATTCGAAGAAGCCTATAAGGAATATTTGTGCATGAACAGAATCCATGCAGTAGTTTTTGCGCCATTTCGGAACATCGATTTGGATTATTACTATTTTGTTATATGTATGTATAGATGTATAGATATGTAATAATTCCTAATAAAATACAAGGTATTCGTTTAGGTAACGCTTAGAGTTAGTGTACGCTGATAAGAGTTCCGTAAACGTAGGTAGCTGATTTGACTATAATTTTCAATCAATTAACTACAGTGGCACGATATTATATTATTCTAAATAATTTCATCAGAAGTATAACTAAAGCATTCATAATGGCCATCTACCAATTCAATCAAATCTATTTTTCATCATATATTCCGTACTAATATTATACGCACAAGTAACTCTGTCTGTTACCTTGTCACGCCAACACGGCTGAACATATTAAACATTTTGGCCCACAGTTGGACCTGGATTGGGCCATAGTTTACGCTAAAACGAGCTTAAATACAAAGAAAATAGCGTTTAACCGCGCATGATGACCGTTTTAAACCCGTTTATACGCTGTTGAAACGAAATAGTAGTCCATGTCATGTTTCTTAACGTGCCTAATACGTTCATAGCACGGTCATGGTATGGTATGGTTTAGTGGACAGGATCCTTTATCCAGGTGGTTCGTTCTCGTAGGATAATTTTAGAGGGTGGTTAAAAAAATTGCAGTGGGGAACCGCGGTCAAAAGCTAGTAGTTTATATTATAAATACGCAAGAAATATTGATTACATTTCTCAGTGTTACTGTGAGTCGTCATGAAGTTGTTACAAGTAGCGCTGTTGTTCACGTTCGTGATGCTGGTGGCTCATGTAGCTGCTAATGGGCCGAGGAAAAGGCGATACTTACTCGGTAATTTAATTATAATTATTACACAAAAACACCAATAAAATTGATATTTCTATGACTATACACCGTTTAGGTTCCGCAGACAGGTCAGTTATAAAATGTTCGAGCCTCAGCTCGAACACATTACATTTGCCAAGTTTTTTTCGAGGTAAGTACATTGGGTAAGGACAACCCACCACCTCCCATGGCTCCACCGACTTAATGTCAGATGGGCCGAAACATAAAAAAGAGACGACTGCGGACAAAGCCCACCTAGATGGACGTAGTGGGTAAGGACAACCCACCACCTCCGATGGCCCCACCGACTTAATGTCATATGGGCCGAAACATAAAAGAGACGGCTGCGGACATAGCCCACCTAGATGGACGTAGTGGGTAAGGACAGTGGTGTAAACTGATCGGACAGTAGCGAGTCACTGGCTAGGTGCTCGCCACTCACAACTGTACTTTTAGTCGCTACTCGCCACAGTCCTTGACCAGTGTAAATCGGTTGGGTTGATGACGATGGCTCGCTGCAAGCTCGGTGACTGCTGTTCACTAGCTGATCCCGGGCTGAGGCGAGGCCGTGATAAGTGTGCTCCTTATAAGTATGCGTTGCAGAAGTGAGTTTGATAGATAGACTCCCGAACGGCTCGGGGTGAAGCGATGCGGTTTCCGTGCAGTGCTTATAACCATGTGTCGATCTTTATGCTTGCTTTTGCTAACTCTGCAAAGCATGCTGTTGCAATTTCAGCAACGGTCTTTTATATTTAAGTGTAAGTAAAAATAGCTATTAGAAGTCCAAAATAATGTTTTTTTTGTCTATTCCTTAGGAGGAATACCCTGTAATAGTAATAGCGACTGCCCTTACCGTGCACCCTACTGTGCTCTTCAGTTCGCAGACGGGCTAGAGTACTGCATATCAGAAGCAGACGTGATAAGGAAAACAGCACAGGGGACTTGGAAATATTAAAATTATAATAATTAATAATATTAACACCAATGTATAAATGGAATATAAAATAACCCAGTTTTATTATTTAAATACGTTTTGTCCAAGGCTTCGCTTTGGAAATCATCCCTTGGGAACGGATCGTACTATTATTACCAGGATAAAAAGTATAACACCACACTTGTTAGCCCCGCAGCGTAAGGAAGAGGTGTACCTAATAGTACACCCGTTTTAAATTACCATGTAATAGGGGGCGAGCCTATTACCATCAATTTGGCACCAATTTGAGACTCCGTGACTGCAACTGAGAAGAACCCGGGGCCTCATGCTCAGCAGTCGCAGGTCTAATCTAATCTGACGAACGAGGGAAAAGTGTACTGTGATCACAATCTAGCCAAGGTCAATACGAGTGGCTTCCATACAAATCCGTCAGTCGTTTTGGCGTGAAAAGTAACCGACCGACAGATATATATACAGATATACAGGGTAACTAATGTATATAACATCTATAATGCTAGTTTTTGCCCTCGGCTTTTTCGCGTAGAGGTCGGAAAAGATTGCTCATTTGTAAAGTAGTCGCGATTGTTGAGCTTGAGGTCCTGGGATCAATACCCAGGTCGGGCAAATGTTATTAGGTCTAGATTTGTGACCGGTTGATATGTAATTATGTCATTGAAGTCTCAGGATACTTAATTTTTAATCGATCAGACCCGTGGAAGTTGCTCATATCAGATGATTTTCAAACAGGTGAAAAGAATTTCATTTCATAAATCATAGCTAAGAACGAATGAAATGGGATTGGGCAGGTCACGTGAACCATGTGGTTCACGTGATCTGCCCAATCCCGTTCGAGCCTGGCAGCCTTTTGCCTACGTCTTTATGTCTGGTTTTTGTGTATCACTATTTAATATCGATATCATAAACAATTGTCAAGATTTGTTAGTTATGTTTTCCTAAATCTTGGATTTCTCGTTTCGGGAAACGATCACGAACGCACTCAACAAGCTAGTCTCACTCACAAGAATAACACATTTAATCATTACAAAATTAAATACATTGGAGGAATAAAAAAAGGAAGAGTGATAAACACACACATGTCATTACTGTGACCAATTTATTTACTATCAAAGTCAATACACGGTTAGAGAATATAATGATGAAAAAGTATATCTGTCAGCCTACTACGGTCCAAATCTTGTCTTCGCCGCCTTCTCTTCGGAGAAGAATCGGATGGCAAGTCTTCGGCTTATCTGGATTAAAACTTTCACAGAAGTGTAAGGGTGGGCAGTCGCGGTGCGTCTCGCAGTTTTCTCCGTAATCTAATCGATTAAAAATATCAATCAAAATTGGTCGCAAGCGCTACTGCTGAGCACGAGGTCACAAGCTCGAAGTATTAACATCAGAATTTTCTCTGTAGTAGCTACGAAAATAGTCTGGATTCGTTGGTGACAATAGGCTCCTATTAAATGGGACTGAAACATGAGTGGCGAAATGTGGGTGTACAATTATATATAATTAGGTAAATTCACAGCGGTTTCTACGTTGTGATATGTCCGTGAAAACGTTAAACGTTTATCAATACAGTATGTGAATTATGTGTGTGTGTGTGTGAATTTTGATAATTATATGTTTTTTTCATTGCTCGTGACTGTAAACCTCTGCGGTTTCTATTTAGGCCACAAAACCTGTTATCCTAATCGATTATATGTTTCATAGTCAAAGGAACCATTTTAGGCCGATTCTACTTGTAGGATGTTGCATCCGTTTTTTAATTAATATTGAGAGTTTGTTGGCCCCGACATCCGGCAAGGCCGAGCCGAGAGATTCGTGTTATTTCACAATCTCACGCTATCAATCAATCTCAGTTATGTAATTGAGAACTAGAAGAACAGAGACATTTAGCATTTCAATAAGTGAATCGGCAAACGTAAAGTAGGATTTCCCCACGCTAGGTGGCTAAAAATAAATTACCTGACCCATACATTTGGGTCGAGTGATGTGCGGGACGGTTGATCAATTTTTTCCTATTAGTTTGTGGGTCACAAGGATTTTTTTTTTTGTGAATGTCGTCTCTCCGTTCATCTGAGGAGGTTGTCGTCTGGTTAACCGGTCTATCCTGTGGATGCCTTGAGTGTAAGACCTCCAGTCAGAGCAAAAAACTTACGAACTAAGCAACTACACGCTAAGGGCACCCCCTATGGGGTACGGGCCTCGGCTTAGGACGTCGCTGGGGGAGGGTAGCAAAGGGACAGGCTGGATCTAAGTGACAGTTTGATGGTCTGTATCTGACCCTTAAATAAGACTATGCATTTTTACACTATATACAAAGAAAGATAATAACGAAAACAATTGTATTTACTGCGTATTGGTTTCTTAGCAGAGACATGAGCCACCAGCATCACGAACGTGAACAACAGAGCGACTTGCAACAACTTCATGATGACAAACTGTAACACTGCAGACCTAGGGAAATTTTCTAGATTATTTCTTAGTTGTTACGGCTATTTATACAACAAGTTGTTATCCATTAATTTGTGTCCATAGCAAATGAATTATGAAACTAATTTTCTTTAACAAGAACAAAATCCAGTAATTGTTAGTCGTGATAATCTATCTATACATATAAAATTCAAAGTCCTGACTGACTGACTGGTACATCAACGCACTGCCCAAGCCGCTGGTCCTAGAGACATGAATTTTTGAGGGTGTATTCTTTGTGAAGAGTAAGTATCCACTAAGAAAGGGTTTTTAGAAATTCCACTCCTATGAGGGAGAAATGGGTGTTGAATTTTCTGTGAAACTTTATGTTCTCTGGGTCGATTGTCTCGAAAATTGGTGTACACACTTTTCAATTAAAATCGTGTATCACAGTTTTTCCAAAACTATCCCCCAACAGAGTCAAATAGGGTTTCGAAAATGACGTAGATGGGCGCATAGCGTGGATTGGGCACATACCTACTATAATATTTTACACACTAACATCTAAACATGTGTTCGTTCAGTGAGTAATTATGATTACCCAGAAGAACTTGTTATAATAATTTTCATTATATGAAAATGGTGATTACCCAAAAGCATGGGCGTCGCCAGGGAAGCGGGGTCAGCGGGGCAGCTGCCCCCCCTCCCCCTAGTGGCCCAGGATTTTTTTAAAGTGATAATTTTTTCTGCCTGTTGCCACAAGATTAGTGAGTACGTAATAAATTGTAGCGTACAGTAGAACCACACTCTTGTGCGCATTTATTGTATTTTTTCAAGGCCAAAAATGAACCTCTAAGTATTCTTAGTACCTCTACAAACTAACACATTGTCTTTGAACTAACGCGCGTGGTCCGTACTTTAGTCCGTTCTTAACTCCTGGGAAAAAGCTTTTATCACAAAGGCTTCTTTTTTTCTGCCTCTGGATTGGCACTCCTATTGGATTTTCGCATGATCGAGCGATATAAACAGATGCTAAAATAAATTATTTCATACATTGGTTGCAAAAAATGGAGAATGTGGACATTTTGATGCTTGCTTCACTCGCTCTAGTAGTCTACTTTCTTTTGGATCTTATCTTTGTCTATAAGACACCCATGTAACTCCTGTATGAAGGATCGAAATAATTCTGTAGTAAATTATTGTTGCTTGCAAATGTCAATACCATTTCTAACTTTAATATGAAGTTTGTGAGGATGAATGGATGTTGTTGGGTTTGTTGTTGTTTGTTATTCTTTCACGCAAAAACTACTCAACGGATTTTAATAAAAATTTACGGACAGATAGTGTATAACCTGGTTTAACACGTGACATACCGGTAGCGCGATCACTTCGGTTAATTACCGATCTCCACGCGGGCAAAGCCACGGGAATAAGCTAGTGCTTGTACAGTATGGGCCAAAAATCCAGAAGCAGTTTCACAAATCTTTCGCTTCAAAACAAGTCGCTCTTGCGACCTTTATCTATAGCAAATATTTTGCACACATACACGATCTCGTAAATCGCTTTATTTCATCATTATCTAGTCAGAAATAGTGCGATATAATGTTCATTTGCCTTAGTGCCAAGCTTGTCATGACGCGATGGCGCCGGCATTTTAAGATCCACTATCTTAATATCGCGCCGTTGTATTTAATTTCAATCTAACAAATATGTGTCTACCTGGCTTAGCGGTTAACGCTGTAGTTAAGACGATTCGCACATTGTGGTCTGTATTCGAACCCCAGTGACAATAGTAAGTAAGTAAGTCATGTTTATTCACAAGAAACAAAATACAAAATGGCACAAAACAAAAAAAAAAAACAAAATTGTTTGTTACAAAATTGTTTGAAGTCCCTGACTCCTGTGCTAGGTGAGAAACTTGTATTACAGGAGCCATCAAATCAAATCAAAGCATTTATTTCAAGTAGGCCAATTACAGGCACTTTTGAATTGTCGAAACAAAGACAGCAATAAAAAATGAAGCTACAATCCCACTTACAAGACATAATAACTGTGAAAGTACTGTAGTTGCCCATTCCAAACCGTAGATCTCTATGGAGAAGAATGGGCAAGAAACTCCATGGACACTCTTTTCAATCATAATGTTTTTACAAAAATCTTGGATACATCATTCTAGTAGAGATGGTACATTATGTGAGAACTATGTAGCAAAACGTGCACGTTAAAACATCAATACACTTTTAGTGTTTTAATTATGAATTCTGAATGTCTACGATAAGTTATACGCGATGAGATGTTTCTCTAAGTATTAGTTGAACTTATTATTTTTAAAAAGGAAAAAAGATGAGGGTGGGTGTGAAATAAAAAGAACTTGGTACTGCATTGAATAAAGCCTACGACGTTGGTGGTTGGTGAACTTTGTTACGAGCGTTTGTGTTATTATTGCTATTAGCGTGTTGTTTCATTAACTTTATTTAAGACCAGATCTCAAAAAAGTTAAAAGCATAAGAACAATTTTATTTTCATAGATAAACACCCTTATTAAATAATAATGTGAATAAATGTTTCTTCAAATTACCTACTATTATTTTATTTCAACCTAAAATATTATTCATTTATAATTGATTATTTTTTGTAATTTTCGGGTTAAAACTAATTGTATCAATTGTAACTATATATTATGAAATAATAATATTTATATATAACATTCATTAAATATTTAAAAAAAAAGTTGTTAATACTAAATAAGTAAAGAATAATAACAAAATCTATCTAGCCGGGTGGGGGTCGAACCGACAGGCACTCGTTTCCAAGTTTTTTTCTTGCTGCACTTAACCACATGAACTGTTAATAATGAGTTTAAATTTTAGCTTTAGTTTCGGGTCGGCTCGGTGCAAGCACTAATATGAAGAAAACAAAACTTTATTGTTATCTTTGTCTAGTATTGACCCCACACACTCTCACCTTTACGTAGTTCTACTGTATGACGGGTAAATGTTTGCGTTGAAATCACTCACACATGTACATATATATAGCAAGCAGTACCTACCGTGCAGGCGAATACGATTGTTGACGTGCTAATGGATTTATGACCCCAGACTGTACATTCCTACTATTTTTTAACGCGTGGCCTCGAGTATTGCTCGTATTTGTGTTGTAGCTTATGTTAGTATGCATAGATTTAGTAAAATAACAACTGTTACACAGCTTTATAATAATCAATTTATTTCAGTGTGAACCAGTACCTACAACAATAATGACCAATATTGTGTAAGTGATCGGATCAAGTACGTAAATATAAAGTTTGGCCCTATGAAATACATTAAAATTTGTAAGCTGTCAAGTGTCACCAATCAGTAAGGTTCCTTATAGTTAGGTGTCTAATCATGAAGTGTTTGAAATTATTAATGTGTTTCTTTGTGGCGCTGGTGACTTATGTCGCTGCTTATCACCGGAGATTAAATGACAACGTTTTACCACGTAAGTCCTTTTTTATTTCTATGGTAAGCTAAGGTCTGAGGAGACACAGACGGAGAGTGATACCTATGGAGATGATGGCATACAAAACTATAACTGTCGAGCGGCTCGATCAACTTAGGTAAAGCTGCATAAGCCGCGGTCGGTCAATGAATGCCGTGAATTCCACCATCTGTTTCAAAACGAAACCCTTATCTACATCGAAAAGCATGATAAGGTCCCGGCTGTCACTCATAAAAAAGAAATAATCGTAGAATATTTTTTCCAGAATACTGCATAGACGACACCTATTGCGACAAGTCCGATGGATGTCGATGTGCAGTCATGAATATTGGCCCGAAGCAGTGCAGGTGTTACATGGAATCCCTCCTAGAAACAGATTTCATTAAAAGGAGAAAAATGTAACATAGAACCTTTCTTCTTTGGTACGAGACAAGAAGACATGTGCCAGATAAACATATCCATTAAGAAATACTAACTTAATACCGACATTAGTATATTTTTTATCAACTTCTTCATCATGTACTTAGTTTTTTCCAACTATGTTGGGATCGGCTTCCAGTCTAACCGGATGCAGCTGAAAATCAACTAACAAAAAAAACCGTTTAAGACTTTTTTGTTGTAGTAATGTTGAACCTGCCACTGACGTAGGATTGAACGTATAAATGTACTCTTAGAGATCAGAAGCGAAAACTATTAAAGAACAAATCACTAAATAACCTAGAAAGTTATATTTCTTACAAATTGTTTTTAATCAGCAACAAGCACATAGGTAATTAATAAGTACATCAGAATTATATAACACGATCCTAATCAACATTATAACGTCCTTAGAATACCGAATCCGTTGCATCTCAAAACCAAGCCAAACCATCAGTATTCTACTCTTTGACAATCCGCCCGTTCAAAAAGCTGTCACATCGCGCCATGTCTTTATTTTCTACTCGGACCATGTAGGTTGGATTAGGGAATATCTAAGAGTACAATTAAGTAAATGCAGATATTATATTGTTTTTTTTTTTAAGTTTTAGCAGGTTAGTTTACCAAGTGTTAAAATGCTGAAATAAATGAACATATTTTCTATCAAAAACGAATAAGTTACTAAATAAACAATCCTGTAACTCTGTTTTACAATAATACTTGAACATAAATATTGCAAGTACTTATTAAAATATTGTTGTTATGAAATCGTTTTATTTCTAAGAAACACTTTATTATAATTGCACGTTTACATGTAATATCGTGATATCTAAATTTTTATAACTAAGTGTGAACAAATACAGTACTTTACACAATTATTGTACCTGAGACCAGCAACCAGCAACAATTCAAAAGTAACTTTATTGCTTTAAACATCGCTGTTTATGTTAACAGATGTTTTAGATTAGGGGCTTAGGGGCAACCTAACAGCAACTTTATCCTAAAAGGAATAAAAACACTGACAGTGATCCAAAATCAGAGATAAAATAAAATTACTGTGAAAAAGACTGTAACTGTCTGTCCAAGAAGAAGCGTGCTCGTTTTTGTAAGTTGTGAAAAGTATTTTAAATCATGAGGTTTTTGAAAATCTTTGTATTTGCTTTTGTGATACTTATGGCTTATGGTGCTGCTTACCAGCTCAGATCAAAATTAAATGATGAAACTCGGACACGTAAGTATTGACGGTACAGCCACTTAATTTAACAATATACAAAAACGAGACATGGGCAAAATTTTTAGCCAAATGATACCCAAGAGTTGGAAGGTCCGATATGAAGGTGGGGCGAAGATCTTAGGGGCGAAGCCTCGCCGTGGCTAGGCCCACTGTATAGAGAGTGTATGAGCGCTTATTTCGCTGAATGTACTCAGAACACATGCCAACATAATCGCATCTCTTTCCGGCCAGAAGCCGGGTTCGAATGCAGGAGTAACCCGGTGCCGTGCTGGTAAGATAAAAGTTGAGCCCTAATGATGCCCAATAATGAGGTGTAACTACATACCTGTGCTACATACTACGTGAGTAATTGGAGCGTGTTAATAAAATCAATTTAACACAATTAGGTGGAAAAGTGTGTTGTTTTTTTACCTCGATAAGTTATTTATGTAAATAAATTATATGCCAGATTACTGAGAAGTGTTTTTTTTTTTAATCTACGTTGTTAGTTTTCGATACAATGAGGTACTGTATAGTCGCAGTGTCGTTTATTTATTTTTGGAATTTGTTTTCTATATGGTTCACCTGCATGACGCTAGTAATCAATGTTGCAACTGAGGACTTGCAATCAAATGATACACTAGCTAGAGGTCTCGGTCGTAAGTAAAAACCTTTATGTACATACACTGCAAATGGTCCCATGATGTCGTTGCTTCCTATTTTGTAGATATAATATGTTTGTGAAGTTAACATATTTGGTGTGAACAAATTAAATAGTTACTGAGGAAAATTGGCTATGTCCGTTATCAAGTTAATTTTTTTCTCTACGACTAACGTGACTTCGATATGAAATCAAAATATGAACTTTCACACTTGGTTAAAAACTAGGTTCCGCCCGCGGCATCGCTTAGTACCTATAAATTAAAATCAGTTTAATTATACAAGCTAAAAGCCTCTCCTAAGCGATGCTTTGTTTTGTATTTTTACCCGCAACATTTTTAAGGGGCAATTTTTTTTTGGCAATAACTTCTATACTTACTACTACTCTTTCCTACTTTCAGCTACTTTCTGCATTAATAACGGCGATTGCGACATGATCTACTCATGTCGCTGTGCAGTGATGACCCGGGGTCCCAAGCAATGTCACTGTCCCGAACCTGATACAAATAACCAATGGATTTGGAACTAAAGTAGAAGACAACACGACTAACCCGTCGCTTTACCAAAGCGATCTGCAGTATTTTTTTAATTTTATGGGACAGAGATGGAGCTATCCAAGACATTTAGCTGTCTAGTTCAATCTTGCTACACTGAATTAAGATTAAAACAATGCTGCGTTCCAGGGTAGCCCGCGACTTTTAAATTTTCTTACGTTTATTGCAATTAGGCTAACCTAGCTCACTTAAAGAGACACTTGTTCACTTTAAGAGATGGAATACACGTTGGTTGTGTTCCAATGTCACTCATTTGTTTTGAAGACATAAAAACGCCCACTGTTAGGTTGACCATACGTTCAGGCTTGCTGACGAAAATGAACTCGGCGGTCTTCGCTATGATCGCTAGAGTAGGAACATAGCCTTAAAAAAAATACTCCATTTAATTATGGTGTTAAAATTTGCATTTGCCTATCGTTTTTTTTTTTCGTAACTGTATTGGGATCGGCGTTCAGTCAGTACGGATGCAGCTGGCAACCAGTATTTTACATGAAGCGACTGCCTGTCCGTCTTCCATAACCCAGTTACTGCGTATGGATGATACCATATTCCAGGTTTCTAACCCCCCGAAATGTCATAGTTTTTCACTTTATGAAGATGTTAGTATTGTCACGATGTTATGAGCTTGAACATACTAATATCTTCAGAAATTGCTAGGTAGAAACGTGAAACATATTTTCTATAACGTGACAAACAAAATGTAATAATGCACAGCAAATCATAAGTGAACAAACATAATTTTCTTTTACATCAAAAATCGAAGCAGCCAGACCAAATATTTGAACGACGAGATATTTTCCGGAATTTTGATAGAAACTTTGTATACTTACAAAAAGTATTCATTTTGATGAGTAGGTAAAGTAAACATGGCAATTCTATACATTCCTATGTGAAAACATATAGGATAAGAATGTACGAAATTGTTACTTTGTTATAATAGTATGTTTGAATCGAGTTTGTTAGAAGATAAAATTATTCGAGGCGTGTGGGCTCATGTAATGAATTTGCTTAGGGATGGGTCAGAGTCGAATTAGAGTGGGTTCCAGATGACGGGCTTCGTCGGCGAGGGAGGCCAAGAATTGGTGAGAGAGAGGCCGTAGATTGCCACTTATACAAAGAGAAGCAAGCATCCATGGACAAAACCTTCGTCTAGCAATGGGACAATACAGATAGATAAGAAAAAAAAATAACACCCACCCAATTGTAACTGCGTAATTTTATCTGGGACTTCCTAGTTCACATATTTTGTCTTGCCCTCATTAAATATTTAGGAAAATATGATTCAAAATGTGTTATTAATATCTACCACAATTTATGAAAGCAACCTGATTGGTTCGTACCCAATCTAGTCACAGTATTACCTAATATCTAATCAAATAAAATTAGTTTCATCTTCGTTGTGACAACGTTCAATCCAATTAGAGAGTTTTCTATGGTTTGTGGTATAAGTTAGACATGAAAGCGGACAGACCATGACCGACTTGCTGGAGTGTTCAAAGTGTCAGTACACCTGCACTAAACAGGATGTACCATTGATTCGAAAGAAGAAGAAGACTGGACCCTGAGGGCTTAGAGAAGTGACAATCGTTTTCAAACCACGTTTTCAAAAAGATTGACGTCATTTTGTCAATCTAGATTGCCTCGTTGAGGTGGTCGACTGCTGAGCATGAATTCCTGGGTTAGATTCCCGAGTAGGACAAAGTATTATTGGGTTTTTCCATCAGGAATTTCTGAGTAGCAGCCACGAAGTCTAGATTTCGAGGCTCGCCCTCTATTACATGGGGCTCAAACATAACTAGTGAAATATGGGTGTACTAATAGGTACACCTCTGCCTAACCCTTCGGGGATTACAAAGTGATGTTATGTTATGTAATGACATTATTTTAATCGGTAGCTTAATGTCAATCTCACACATTCTAGAACTTTTCCGTCATAGTTGTTCGACGTCGCCGCTGTTAGGCTATGTACGAACTGATAGGCACTTTACTTAGAGCCTAGAGCCTAGCTGAAGACAAATTAACGTTCTAGAGTTATCACATACGGCCGCACTGCGCGCTTGGCGCTTTCACTAGTCACCTTCCAGTGTGGCCACCATGCATTCCAGCAAGTATCCAGAAGCAAATTCACTAGGCTCTTGGCACTAAGCAAGGCACCTGTCAGTGCGTATGTAGCTTAAGAATGTCACTTTATATCGGCCTTCTGAAATTCTTGGCAGTACAGATGAGGCTTTAGTAATCTAGATAACACATCAGCCTTACATAAATGTAAATTGACTCCTCGACACAACCCCTGGCGTAGAATGTCAATTACTCAGCCTCTGTGACTACCAAGTCTTGAATTTATATTACAGGCACAAGAACATTCTATGAATTTAAACAAAATTCACGTAAATCTGATAAGTGATAGTACTTTAGTTACTAGTGCACTAACGAACATATAAAGATTTAGGTAATTTAAAATATACAAGGTGTTGCTTTGCATCCTCGTCAAATTCAAGGAGGTAACTGTGCTAATGATTCTCGACCTAAATAAATAAAATAGGTAGGTAATTTTTTATATATTTTTCTTAATATCGGAAACCGATAAGTGTGTGTACCCGTATTAAAACGCGGCCCGTCTAATACTAGCCCTATAACCGCGCTTTCACATACACAAACAAACGAGACGTTTATTCGATAAACGGATGATTTTCCTCTTTTGAAAAGGGCTTCATTCTGAAATAGTGTCAAATTAAAACAACTAAAAAAGCAGCGTTTATTGACCAGGTACCGGAAATTATATTGATTATTTACGTCTTCTATGACAACCGTCTGAATTTTGACGAGGTTGCAAAAATACAAATTGTATAGCAGATTTTTTTGGTCAGACTTACCTAATCTTAATATAGACTACTACTAGCGTGGTGGTCGGAAATTATCCCACGGGAATATACCACCGGGATATAAATTATCCTGTCTTAACCCAGGTCATAATCTACCTTCGTGCCGAATTAGCCATCTTTCTTTATCGTGTAGTTAGTGGATAACCTGGTGTCTGAGTTTTTATGCCATCCATGGGCCTCTGACTTGGCTTTACATGCCATCAAGAAATATCTCTCAGGCATGCTGGTTTCTTCACGATGTTTTACTTCACTGAAGAAAGAAAAGAAAGAAAGAAAGAAAAAACGTTTATTGGCACACGCCACAAGTACACAATACAGAATATAAAAAAGCAAATATAAAATAAAATTTTAAACTAACCAAGAAATATTGTGTGCCTCACGGCTGCGCCAAATAGGCCCAGTTCAGCAAAATGCCGGACAGCTAGTGCCCGACGCTGGTTTTCAACTGAACCTATATGGTGAGTGTGCGGATGTCAATAGGTGAAGCAAGTGATAATTATACAATACGCACATGAATCCAAAAAATCAGAGGTGCGTGTCTTGGGTTCGAATTTGAGACCTATGACTTGGCAATCTGACGGTCACACCACTAGGCTATCTCTGCTGTGCCCTTGAGGTGTGAAAAAGTTACAAAAGCACCGGACGGACAGAGTAACTTTCGGATTTATAGTGTTATACATAGAAACAACTACAAAGGCTAAAATGCCGATAAGCGCAGGATGTAAACCAGCCGTAAACACGTTTTACAAGCAACTTCAAATAAAAGCCTTTTAGCAAAGGGTACAAATTAGGGATGATTAAAGATAGCCCGAACCTCGCCTCGGGGCCTACCCATTCATTTCTCAAATAAAGACTTCGTGGAAATTCTGGGGACAGATTGCTATTTACGTGAATTAATAAATTCACGTTTCTTAATGGTTAATTAGAGTCAAATTAAATGGATGGACCCTTTTTTCGAATTCAAGTTTTTTTTTAATATTAATTTGAAAGTATTTTTGTAGCTATTCAGCCAGACGGATTCTTAGCAAGAAGATATCTAATCAACCGTGCCTTTTTTGTGTTTCAAGCCTTCGTTTTGTCTTGACTTTAACTCGTTGTTTTTCTTGAATACCAAGATATCCCAAAGTGAGAATATTTTCTAGTCGTTTGAATTTTTTACGGTTGATGAAAATCTTAAATTCACAGACAGAACACGCTCAGTAACGGCTCGCAATCCTATCGGGCACATGGCTGTTCGAATTAAAGTGATCCTTACTTCAACTGCTGAATTTCCTTTGTTGTGATTTCGAATTACCGTAGACGAAAATATCAATTCACCACGCTACGCAAAAATATTACCCAGTCAATTGCGAATTGAACCTTGAAAGTAATATTTTATCTTGTACCACGCGCAAAAACCATTGTTTTCTAGTACTAGCTATCTTACTGATTGCAAGTCGTTTTAACAGCTACTGATAAAGATCCATTGGAAAATATCTGAAAAAGTTTCAGTACATTTTCGGAATTATTTAACCTGGAAACTGAGTTTTTTTGAACTGTACTAATGATAAACGAATAATGATAATGATTTTTCTGTAAGCTGGTTTAAAAAAAACAACCTCTTTTGCACGTCATAATAAATTATTTTTTAAACTGTATGAGGTCGGTGTTTTTTATCCGACTTTTGTGAGATGAAATACCGAAACAAACTCTGAGACCCCAAACTCTTTCAAGTTCTCTTTTCAAGTCCAGACTTACTCAAGTCATATACAATTTTTTCTTGTACATTGAGCTTGGCCTCTGATTACCTATTTACTATCTATCTACAAGTTTTTGCCATTCACAGATTTTTAAAAGATTTGTGCCCGATAATTTGCAATAGACAATACACTTATGCACTTATACACTGACAAGACACGCACCTCTGATTTTTCGGAATTATGTGCGTATTGTACCTATAATTATCACTTGCTTCGGTGAAGGAAAACATCGTAAGGAAACCAGCATGCCTGAGACATATTTCTCGACGGCATGTAAAAGCCAAGTCAGAGGCCCTTGGGCGGCATAAAAACTCTGACACCAGGTTAGGCACTAATCACACGATAAAGAAGAATACACTTATTCCCCTATGATATAGGATTATTCACAAGACCTTCATTGGTGATGGCGGCACGAACTGGATAGAGTCTGTAAGAACTGGAAGGAAGACGTTTAGGAAAAGGTTCACTAAATGTGCAAGGAGAGGAGGACCTTGGCCTAAAATTGGGTTAGAATAGGTTAGAGAAAAAATTACCCTCGCAAAAGCCTTTACCAGGCCACTCAAAGTCTTGCGATAAATAGTTTTTATATATGGGAGACTGGCCAGTTAGAATCTTTTTCGAAAATATGATTACTTGTAAGTAAAAATATGTGTGTTCCATTTTCAAAATTTCCCTCCACATTTTTTGCGAGCCAATTCAAAGTATCGTGTCTTACTGAAAAATGGATCTGCGCCGGGAACATTTTAGAGCTATGATTTTTTACGATTTCAAGTGTCGCCTGAAACCGGATGAATCGTTCGATAGACTTCAAATGGCATTTATGGATGAAGGCCCCTCCAAGGCAACCGTGTATCGTTGGTATAACGAATTTAGACGCGGTCGACCAACCTTGGGGGATGAAGAAAGAAGCGGTCGCCCTTTGACGGCTATTACGGAAGAAAACGTGCTAGCAGTGAAAAATTTAATCCAAGATAATAGGCGAATTACATATCAGGAGATTCAGCACATATTAAAGATTGGATCGGGAAGCGTTCACGAGATTCTACACGGGCATCTTCGCGTGAGGAGGATAGTATCGCGCTGGGTGCCGCACTACCTCACCGACGCTCAGAAGCAGGCCCGGGTGGAATGGTGCCGTGATATGCTGAACAAATTTGAAGCAGGCTCGTCTCGGCGTGTTTACGACATCGTAACAGGTGATGAGTCCTGGATTTATCAATACGATCCAGAAACCAAGCGCCAGTCGACAGTTTGGGTGTTACAAAATGAACCAACGCCTACCAAAGTGAAGCGATCTCCAAGCGGGGGGAAAATTTTGATCGCCAGCTTTTTTAATTTGACTGGCCACTTGGCCTCAATTCCCTTACGAGATCAAAGAAGCATCAACGCCGAATGGTATACTACCAAATGTTTACCAGAAGTTTTTTCTGTTGTGAGCAACAAGCGACCAAACACAGGGCTCCGCGGACTACTGCTCACACACCGCGCTCAAAACGAGGGACTTCCTGGACAGTACACCAGGCAAACTCCTGGGTCACCCTCCTTACAGCCCTGATCTAGCACCGTGTGACTTCTTTTTATTTCCAAAAATAAAAAATCTGCTCAAGGGGATACAATTTTCGTCGCCGGAAGATGCGCTGGCTGCGTTCGAGCAGGCTGTAAACGAGGTGTCTGCGGCGGACTGGAAAAAGTGTTTTGAAAACTGGTTCAGACGCATGAATCTTTGTATAGAGGCTGGTGGAGAGTACTTTGAAAAGATTTAATAAAAATATATGTACCTGTAGAACAATTTTTTTTAGTGTCGCAAAACTTTCTGAGTGTCCACGTATTTATGTATTTATTTGGTACACCAACAGCATTACATACTAAACATTTATAGGAAACAAAAGTACTGGTATGTATGCCTATTATAGTTAGGTATACGCAGCATACGCCATAGTGACAACAACATAAAGTTCTCTAATCCTAATACTAATATACATCTTACAATGTGAATACAATATAAATTTTACTTAAAACTAAATGAAATGAATTATGATGATATGTATTATGAATGCGATATCTAAAGATTTTTTTTTCAGCTGTCTTAGTAACTAGTTGGGCGGAAGTAAATTGTTTAAAGGCAAAACAAATAATCTATTCTTCTCTCTCTCGACTCCTTGAAATCCCATCCTTTAAAACTACTATCTACACTCGTGAGTCGTGACACGGTTTCATCAGAATATAACGACACTTAAAACTGAATAAAGGGCTTCAAAAAACTAGGCCTATCCAACCAAAAGAGGTCGAATGGTCAAGGTTGGCAAGGTCGACCGCACCGCGGTCGCTTTGCTCATAAAATATTGTGAAAACACATAAAAGTTGGGAAGACCTCTTGGAAAAGAAAAAAACTACCCACATTCTAGTGTCTAGACGTTCGTTCATTAATATGAAAACAGAATGCTTGTAAAATTATGCTTACGACAAGCGAGAACGGACAGGGGGATTAAATTACCTCCATACATAAGTATCATCTAGGTACTTACTTTCATTTTACTAATGTCGAATCTTTGCGTCGTGAAAAAAAAAATTCATTTAAGTAATTAACGCTTGCATCAATATCTTGACGCAAGCTCTCGAAAAGGAATAATTTATCCCGTTTTTGCAACATTTTTCATTGATGCTCCGCTCCTATTAGTCGCAGCGTGATGTTTTATAGCCTATAGTTTTCCTCGATAAATGGGCTATCCAACACTAAAATATTTTTTCAAGTCGAATCAGTAGTTCCTGAGATTAACGCGTTCAACCAAACAAACAAACTCTTCAACTTTATAATATTAGTAAGTATAGATTTCACGATAGGTTTTTGGTAGTAGTACCATTGTTACAGCTGTTAGTCATTGTCCTTTATGTCACTTAATCTGGTTCAGATTCCAACTCGAGAACCCAAACTTTTTGACCACAACAAGAGTCGATAGTTTTGTATTGACAAAGGCGAAACGAAAGAAGAAGAGTTGCTATTACAAATACAATAAACCGTTTGTTTTTAGTTCCACATGGCTTTTACTTTGCTTTAATAGTCGTAGGTCACAGGTACAGCACAAACACTAGCCCAGAATAAACCGACGATCAAAATACAAAAGCATTAGTAGAGCTTTGGAGCATTTTAGCGAATTATATTTTATACAAAGCAAAGCAGATAACGACGGGGCCAAAACGACAGATATGCTGGCAGATAAACCGGGTATTTGGTTACAAAAAGCCTGACCCGGATATAAAAAACATAACAGTATCATTTCGTTGTTTCTAGATGAATGTTTTACTGATATCAGCTAGAATCCGAGGGCCTAGCACGAACGCGTGACGTAAACGTAACGTGAATTCGAAAACAACTTTTCTATAGCACTTTTGTGTATTGCGAAAAGCACTTTATTAGTATCACTCGTGGATAGAAAGTAAGTAGGTTATGTGCGAAACTAGTAGATATTTACTATTTAACAATCGTTCGAATTTACGTTACGTTTATACTTTGACTACGCTTGTTCGTAGACCTACAGCCAGAATTCAGTTCTTGAGTGCCTATTACTGAAGCTGTTGCGATATACTTGTAGGTACGAGTAATTGATATTGCTTTGAAATTGTCCTTAGTTGGTTATTTTTCTTATTTTTTATAGGCAACTACAGTACTTTCACAAGTTATTATGCCCTGTGACAGGGACTGTAGCTTAGTTTATTTTTTGTGTTTTGACATTACAAGTGCCTGTAATGGTCTAATTGAAATAAATGCTTTGAGTTCGAGTTTGAGTTTTCATCTTTGGAAAAAAATACCCTAATTAAATTGGAATAAGGGCAGGAGAATGATGTTGATGATTTCTTCAAAATCCAAAAAGTAGTATAAGGGACAGATTCTGATAAGTTTACATGGACTTGCTGTACCTAGTATAAGTATTTTTCTTTCTCAATTTGCAAATGAGCGTCGTTTGGGACCCAGGATAGATCATGAGTTGCATGTATTTGCTTTCGTTCATAAACTTTTTCTTAGCGTGCCGATGGCAATCTAAATTGATTCCCGCTAGAAATTGACTATGAGTTCCTTTAATACATAAAACAAAGATCTACTAACAGGTTGTAGTTTAAATTAACAGCAAGTCAGTTAATTAGTATATTATTTGTAGAGGGTGTTAGGAATATACTATGACTTCACGTTCCCATGTAATGTACCCTGACAGTGCCAAAAGAATACGGTCACTGAGCGAAGCCGCGGGCACAGCTAGTTTATAATTAAACGGGTGAAACCGGTGATAAAAGCTTGTTCAAAATAAAAAGCAATTCTCATACTCCTACCTAACCGGATATCATAAGAAAAGATCTATTGGCAGCAGTTGTCCACTAAAACGGAACAAATGGGCACTACGAGAAACTCGACATGACTGTTTCAATTGCGCAAACCATGCCATTTAGGCCTTTTGGCATTACCATCGCAGTATCATTAACATAGATCGTGACCCGAAAACTAATACCTAGTATATTCATCTGTAAACATAACACTATAAACACACGCCGGTTTCCCTCGAAGGATTAGGCAGAGGTGTATCTAATAGTACACCGACATACATTTCGCCAGCTACGATTAAGTCTCATGTAATAGGGGGCGAGCCTATCGCCATCAACCGGGCACAAATTCACAGTCCGTGGCAGCTGATGAATTCCTTGTGGGAAAACCCAATAATACTTTTCCCGACCTGGGAATCGCACCCAGGATTTCATGCTCAGCAGTAGCACTTCAAAAGCAGTCATTTGTACGACAATTTTAAAGGCCTTTTAACATTCATCCTTCATTAAAGATTTTTTCTATCTTAAACTGAAAGTGTCGACTTAAAACTATTGAAAATTTATGCATTGGAGCATGATTTTTCTCGAATACTTGATAAAATGCGCCATTGTTTGGTAGTAAACTGAGTCGCGCGAAACCGTATTAAAAGAGGTGTTGCAGTTGATGTGGTGTGTTTTATGCGTTCTTATTTGTATTTGCGTAATATCTAAACAAGCAGTAATGTTACAGGTAAATATATAAGAAATGAAACAATTTTCTATGTAAATTTATTTCTTAACAAATAAATAAACACTTTGCCTGACCCGGTGATCGAACCCAAGACCCTCATGCCCAGAAGTCGCGCTTCCAATCATTGTAACAACGAGGCAGTCTACTGGTAAAAAAATGAAAGGAAAATCTTATTTTTGGCAATAATCTACAGCTATTGTGTCCTGAGCTAAACTTGTCAGAGCCTCTACATTCACCTAAGTAAACGAACGATGAAATATGAGGCAAGCTGCGAATAACTAAATTGACGTTAAAATATAGGGCAGCCTTATTGGGTTACCTGATGAAGTGAAACTATTTTCCGCAAGTAGATTGAGAATAACGGGAGCTGTTTTGATATGGTTCGTTAAATCTTCTTTTCACGATGATGGTATTATGTACAGTCATGAACACTAATATGTAAACACTTAGCAAAATTCAAAAGATATTTTTTCGTGAAATTACGATTTCTAGTTTGAGTAAAACGGTGTCTATGGTCGTGAACACGAAACACGTGTATACAATATGCGTGTTGACATACAAGGTGTAAACGGACCCTTCACGAAGCCGTCAACCAAGCATTCTGAACATCAAACTAAGTGCTGGGAAACGACTTTTTTGGGTGAAATATCACGTTTTACGGTCAAACACAATGAAACGCACTCAAATAATTGTGCTGATGGATGCATTGAATAATACTGGGGTCGTGGAGGTATTTCAAGTAAAGTTATAACATTTAAAAGTAGTATTTAAAAAAAAAACTTGTGAAAAAGTTGGAACCTTGACCTCCAATATCTCCGTAACCAGAAGGTTGAAGGTATGGTCCAGAACAAAACAATGATTGCAATGACTGGAAGAACAAGCGCTTTTCAGCTTCGTTAAGGGTCTATTTATACCCTTTAGTTCCTCAATACTCCATTGAAAAGCGAGGATTCTCCGACCAGACGGGTGTTGTGTCTTGTGGGCTATTGCCCGACGGTTGTTGTCGCGTTTTTCTATAAAGTCTTAAGCCGCGGTTAACTTGAACTACAGGATTCCGCTCTGAGCCGTCGTAGCGCACGCACGTACGCTCGATCGCTCCCGCCGCGTCCCAGCGACCTCCCGGCCTCCGCTGTCGCGATCTATTCGTGTCG
Source organism: Standfussiana lucernea (assembly GCA_964057025.1). NCBI lineage: Eukaryota > Metazoa > Arthropoda > Insecta > Lepidoptera > Noctuidae > Standfussiana > Standfussiana lucernea. The sequence continues at coordinate 15,439,831 of OZ059793.1, read as the reverse complement.
AAGGAGCACCCGCCGCCGTCCCGCTCGCCTCGTAGCACAGCTACGAGCCGTCGCGCATCGCCCCGCCTCCCCGTAGCAGAGCTACGCGCCGTGAGTGCCCGCCGCCGCCGCTGTCGCCACCGTCGCGTGCCGCCGCTCGCCGTCGTAGCGCGGCTACGAGCCGTAGCGCGTCGCCCCGCCTCCCCGTAGCACAGCTACGCGTCACGAGTTTGATCGGCTACGAGTGCCACGCGCTTGTAGTTCGTCCAACTTGTGCCGTTGTTGTGTTATAACTTTGGCCCCTTTAGGGCTAAATCCACAAATTTTTCTGTGGTTCTTGGTGGAAACCTAACGGTGTCAACGAAACCAAGAGGGTGAAGACCCAATCACCCGCCGACCCCCTTCAGGGCTAGGCAGTCATTGGAAGGGCACTGGACCCGCGGCCTTGGGGGATCTCCTAGTCGCGACCAGTGTTTAACCCCGCTCTTTTTCAGTTTGCACCCGGGACGGTTGGGTGTGTCTACCCCAACGGCCCGGATCGGTCGCAAGACCCATAGGGACTCGCTGTACATTGAGACTGACAGCGAGAGTACTAGCTTAGGGCTCACCGTAGGTACTCACCTCCCTGTTACCCCACAGGGAGGGTACACATCCCCGGGCCTTCCCACCTGGGGAGTTAGGTCATCGGCCCTTCAGGCCTTCAGACAGTAGCGTAGCCAACGAGTTTGTTTGTGTCTTTCTTCTCGTTGGCATAGCGCTAGGAAAGACGCACGGGAGGGCTAATTTCGGGGAACTGTCTGCCCGGGGCGTACACGTAACGTGTCTCCTCGGGGCTGTTAGGTGTTAGGAGCTAGAATCCTATTTTCCCCCCCTCCCCTTTGTGTACCCCCTACCATCATGTCTGATAAAATTCTTTTAGAATTTTTCATGGACGTTTTCAAGACTGATCCCTATTTTAATAACAAGTACGGGAAGCAGCTCGCTACTCTACAGCGTCCTTCAGCCGTCGCTGAGTTCAGCGACGCTCTGGAAAGTCCACTCATCCCCACTCCCATAGTCAATGACTCGCCATCTTCGCCGGCAAACTCTCTCGTCATTGATGACGAAAACGAGACAGACAGTGTCTCCTCGGACTCCTCCTCCCCTTCGTCCTCCGAGGACGACTACCAATTGGTAGGAAAGGGGAAAAGGAAGAAGGGTCGCCATGGTCAGGCTAAGGCCAGTAAGGCCAAGAAGGCCGCAGACCGCGTGACCCCGCCCCCCTCAATGGCTTCACGTCCCCCCACCCCCGCCCCGTCTACTTCGACCACGGCTACCGCTAGCCGACCGGCCACACCAATGGACACGGCCACTCCGGTCACCTCCATAAAGAAGACGCACGCCCCGCCCCCCCTGTTCCTCCACAACAAAGCCCTGTGGACGGAAGTAGCCAAAGCGTGTGGCGAGCGCAAAATCAACTTCACCAGTGCCCGTGCTGTACAGCAGGGCATTAAAATCACAGTGGCGTCGGCCACTGACTTCAGGGAGCTTAACAAGCTCTTCAGGGAAAGGAATATCCCTTTTCACACCTTCTCCCTTAAGGAAGACAAACCAGTCAGAGTGGTTGTCAAAAATGTCCCACTTGAGTTAAACTCGGACGAGATACTCAGTGACCTGGAGTCACAAAAGATCCCGGTCGCGGAGGTGCACCGTATGCACCGAAAAGGGGGTAACCCTTATAATATGGTATTGGTCATCTGTGACCATACCGAGGGTTACCACCCCATCTTCAAGATCACCAAGATCTGCGGGCTTTCCGGCCTATCAATAGAAAAACCCCGCCAGAGCGGCATCGTTGGCCAGTGCCACCGTTGTCAACTCTATGGGCACTCACAGCGGAATTGCTTCGGCAAACCCCGCTGCGTGAAGTGCCTGGGGGATCACGGCACATTAGACTGCCCCCGTCCCAAAGACCGTGCCCTCTGCACGGAACCTCCAAGCTGCGTCTTATGCGGCGAATCCGGCCACCCGGCCAACTATCGAGGGTGCCCCAAAGCCCCCAAATCCTCGGCCCCGAAACTGGCCAAACGCGGGAAAGTCCGTTCCCAAAGAGAGTGTCCTACTCTCTCCGGAGAACTCCCCGCGAATCTCAGCCCCCAGAGGCCTAGTCCCTGGAATAAATTGAACCACCAAGCCCACTTCCCGGCACTGAGGCCCACTCAGCAGCCGGCTCCGGTGTCCACCCCCCCAACCCCCTCCCCTCCGGCCCCTAGGCCCATCTTAAAAGCCCCGGAGCCTTCAGCGCCCCACCCCTCAACCAGTGTGACAGTGCCTCAAGCACCGGTCACTCCAACCCCGCCCCACACAACGAGGCCCCCCCTCTCGTCACACCCGGGGCCAAACGCTCTCAACCCAGCGTTAGTACTCGCAAGTACTTTTGGAGTCTTCTACTCCCCCCGCGCTAGGCAAATGTCGGCCGCGATTGTCGCTTGCGGCAACGATTTCGTCCTCCTCTCCCAAGTCTTTGCGGAGTTCGGAGATGTAACTGAAGCCCTCAACAACCTCCCCCATAACAGACTGTAATGGATAATACAGCTCCAATAAGTAGGTTAAAACCGAAGTCCCTTAAAGTTGGGACATTCAACGCAAACAGCGTGCAGGGCCAGCGTGATGAGATCGCCAATTTCCTCCGCGACCATCACTTAGATATCCTTTTAGTCCAAGAGACCTTCTTGAAGCCCCATCAGCGAGACCCGAGAATTGCCAACTATCGTCTGGTTCGCAATGACAGGTCCCGTTGTCACAAGGGAGGTACTCTCATTTACTATAAAGCTTCGCTTTACTGCATCCCAATAGACCCCCCCCATCTCGCCCATCTCGAAGTCTCAATCTGTCGACTGGGCATGACAGGTCATCCACCCATCACATTAGTATCCGCATATTGCCCCCCTACTAACCCCGCTGTGGGTAACACCTTCCTCAGAGATGACCTCTCGGAGGTCCTTGGCCTAAGTGACTCCGTCATTCTGGCGGGAGACCTGAACGCCAAACACCCCTCCTGGAACAGTCACACGACTAACACTAGAGGCAGAATTCTTTTTGATCTGCAAAGTCCCCTAAATTTCGATGTCATCGCTCCGATGCATCCCACCCACTACCCCTATGACCCAGCCCAGCGTCCCGACGTGCTTGACGTGGCGCTTCTAAAGAGTGTTAACCTACGGTTACACTCTATGGAGGCGCTGGACGAGCTCGACTCGGACCACCGGCCGGTTATTCTGGAGTTAGCTCCTAGATCAGGACCACTAGACCCCTCTCAACCCCCCCCTACCATAACTATTACGGACTGGGGAAAAGTAAGCGAGTTACTAAAATCCACATCGTCCCCCCACTTAGATAAAATCCCCGAGAATATCGAGTCCATCGCCGAGGCCGAGGCCGCGATCGGCTCGTTCACGGAGCACGTACAATCGGTCCTGAACGAGTGTTCAAGGAAGGCTCCGGCGATGAGTGATCACCGCTGGAAACTTCCGGACGATGTGCGCGATCTAGTGACCGAGAAGAACGCGGCCGTTCGGGCTTACAGATCTTTCCCCTGCATCAGTAACAAAGCCTTCATGCGACGCTTACAGCGTAAAGTAAGTAATCGCATCGCTGAGCTGCGTAACAGTCGCTGGGAAAAGACACTGAGCGAACTCGAACCGACCCACCAGGCCTTCTGGGAACTACAGAGGAAACTACGCGCCTCTGATATTTCCCCGTTGCCCCCTCTCAAACGTCCCGATAACAGCGTCGCCTTCGAAGACGACGAAAAAGCAGAATGCCTGGCTGACAGTTTAGAGTCCCAGTGCACTCCTAGCACCCAACCTGTAGACCAAGCTCACCTCGATGAGGTGGATGCTGAAGTTGAAAGAAGGGCCTCTCTCCCACCTATCGAGAAACCTGATGAACCCCTACCTCCTATCACTTCAGAAGAGGTACAGGACATCATCAAAAATCTCAAACCCAGAAAAGCCCCTGGCTCGGACGGAATCAACAATAGAGTCTTTAAGCTCTTCCCTGCCCCTCTTATAGTCCTAATGACAGCCATTTTCAACTGTGCCCTGTCCCACAACATGTTCCCACAGTCGTGGAAAGAAGCTACCGTCATCGGTATCCCCAAACCGGGCAAGCCCAAGTCCTCCCCAGGCAGTTATCGCCCCATCAGTCTGCTCAATGTCCTAGGCAAAATCTACGAGAGGCTTATTTATAAGCGTCTCAAAGACTATGCCGAAGCAAAGAGCCTAATACCTAAAGAGCAGTTTGGGTTTAGAACCCAACACTCTTGTGTCCAACAGGTACACCGCATTGTCGAACACATCAGCGACAAATACCAGCGCGGTATGATGACTGGGGCCCTCTTCTTCGACATAGCGAAAGCTTTTGACAAGGTCTGGCACAATGGTCTGATATACAAGTTATATCAACTCGGCGTGCCTGACCGTCTCGTGCTCATCTTACGGGACTTTCTGTCGAACCGCACCTTTCGGTATCGCATCGAAGGTGCGCTTTCCTCCCCCCGTACCATTCGAGCCGGAGTCCCCCAAGGCTCCGTGCTATCCCCACTCGTCTTCACGCTGTTCACCAGCGACATCCCCAAGAACAAGAAGACTCAGTTAGCCCTTTTCGCTGACGACACGGCCATTTATTGCTCCGGCCGGAGTCCGCTTGCCATCAGCCATAATCTCCAAACCTCCGCATACGCCCTGGGCGATTGGTTCCGGAAATGGAGAATCGAGGTTAATCCCGACAAGAGCCAGGCGGTCCTCTTCGTCAGACCGAAGAAACCCCCCCCTCGCTACCCCAGTCCGATCACCATGTTTGACAAGCCGATCCCTTGGGAAGAGCGAGCCAAATATCTAGGAGTAATACTCGACCGACGCCTAAATTTCAATGAGCACATAAAGACAGTACGTTCGCGTGCTGCTTTCGCTCTTGGTAGGCTCCACTCCATGATAAACCCACGCAGCAAATTGTCACTCAAGTGCAAATTGCGTATTTACACCGCGTGCATCCGCCCCATCATGACCTATGCCTGCCCAGTCTTCGCACACGCCAAGTCCTATCAAACCCATAGAATGCAGACTCTCCAAAACCGTTTTCTCAGAAAGGCCACGGGTTCTCCGTGGTTTGTCAGGAATGAGCGACTCCACGTCGACCTCAAAATTCCCACCATAAAACAGTTCATAAAGCGTATTACCAAACGCTTCTTTGACACTGCCGAAAAACACCGCAACCCGCTAGTGGTTGCGGCTGCCCGATACGTCCCCACCAAAATAGGGAAAATTCGCCGTCCCAGGCACTCTCTAGCTGAGCCCGATGACCCCATCACCCTCCTTCAAGAAAGCCGTAGGGAAACCAGCACTTTAAGGAAAAACAAACACAGACCGCGTTCCGTTTTCCGGCCCCGCCGCCGAGGCCCATCGCGACGCCCCCGTAACACCCCCACCCGACCCTTGCCCAACGAGCCAGCCCGCGTTGCTGAGCAAGTAACGTTAAATTCCCCAATTAATAATAATACGACCCAGCCTGTCCCTACTTGCTGCCCTCCCCAAAATGACGCCCTAAGCCGAGGTCCGAGCCCCACAGGGGGTGCCCTTAGCGAGCGGTCATTAATAGAATAAATTAGCTTGTAAGCCCTGGCTGGGGGCCTTAAATTCATTTGAGGTCACCACAGGATAGTCCGGTTAAGTAGTAAACCAGCCGTAGAGAGCTGGAAAACTGCGAGTGGCCATTATCAAAAAAAAAAAAAAAAAAAAAAAAATAACTTGAACTACGCGATTTAGAATTTTGAAATTAGTTCTTGATTGGTTTTATAGATGGCGCTGGAGTACTTTTTGTACTATTTTGCTGTGTAGTGCTGCTGCATACATATTAGTGATCGTGACTGTACATTACGGATATGTAAAGAAATGAAAATCATGGTTCCTTTGGTCTTCCTCTACTCTTACAGGCTTCCACATTCAAACTCCACATTTTCTTCACTACATAAGTAATGGTTTTTAAACAACGAATAAGTATACCATAACTTCACGTTCATAACTATTATATTGATATTACGAGTGTTATTATTTTATCTACGTTATGGAAGAAGGGCCCAAGCGCACGTCTCCTTTTTAAGGAAATTTCTCGTCAACTAGTTAAGACACAATTCGCGTGACCAGAGGTCTTTCTTGGGCCAAAGAATTAGTATTAACATTCTATGTGGCAATGATGCCAGTTTTCTGGGCACGTTTCCGGATGACAGTGATGTGTAGGAGTGCTATGTCGCTTGAGTGATCGTTTTTTTTTTGTATAGGTACGTGTGTTTGGTTAGTTAGTTTTTTATTTATTTCATATAGTCTACGTACGTATTGTTTATTAATATTGAAAAGCCAAATCCTAAGTATTATAGTACTTGTATTTCAGGCTGTAATTCATTTCGGCTTCACTTTTGGTCACATCTAGCTTGCCTATCTAGAAAAATAGCATGGTTAGGAAGATATTCCATTAGGTCGTACTTTAAACAAAAGAGAAAGTAAATAAGACCCGAACCTGTTTCCAAAGTATTTATTTTAATATAGAAAAGTGATAGTTTTGACAGACGTTCCAAATTCATCTACATGTAATCTTATATTAAGCTATAACTACTCTTCTAAATACATTTATAGTTGTTTAAATATTTTACATTATTTACAAGACCATTACGAAAATATTTTGTACAGTTCATAATTAAAAATATCTACTCTATTGAACCTTAAATCTTCTTCTGCTCTAGTTCTCTGATAAGATATAAAACGTTATATTTGTATTGCCAATAACACAGAAATTAGTTCGAATTATTAACTAAGTAAGTAGGATTTACATCGATATTACGGTAGCAGAACTCACAATTAACTGGGGGCCTAAAATGGCCGCTTTAGCAGAGTCATAATAGGATAATTACGAGTATAATATGAATCACGTTAAAATTCTTAAAATGGCCACAGATGCAGCTAATATTATGAATTGTCAGTTTGTGACCATTTTACGAATTGTAGCGTAATTCATATTATTATCCTATTATGGTTCTGCTCAAGCGGCCATTTTAGATCCCCTGTTCTTAATAAGCATCAAGTAACTAAACAATAAAATGGAAACAATAACAACAACAGAACAATAAACGTATCATTATTACAAGTTTTCACAGTTTCCTCGTTGTTTCACGAAATAAGCGGATGAACACAAAGGGCTCTTTGTGGAGCTGTCTGAAAGATTGTTTCAGTTGAAAGATAACAGTGGTGGTTCATAATCACCTCGAAATAAATCCACAATCTCGTCTAGCGGTTTTATAAGTGGCAATTTTATTATAAAAGATTAACGTACTCAGTTACTATATTGATATAATTCAATACAATTCATAGATTGCAGACACACTCGTAGTCCACACACATACAATTTAAATCGCATGTACAATGAAATATGATTTAAAAAATAAAAATTAAAAATAATCACGTTCAAAAAAAATTGTATGTATGTATATACAATAGAATAGTACCCTGAAACATGTTTAACTGAAGATTTCTCGAACCAGATATTACTGGAGCGTTGGACATCTGAATAGGCTAGGCGGATGATGAGATGACATACTGTACCTTGTCACTGGGTAACTCGAAACCGCTTGGTGAAACTGGTCGTCAGATCTCAATCATCTGTGTTGCATTAGAAATTAAATAATACTTTTATAAAGCCCTACACTATTTCACAGATTTTTTTCCATATAATATCAGCTTACAGACACATAGATGACATTATGACGGAGCAGTGTAATTGGCAAAGGAAAGAGTAAAACGTCAAAAGTCTTAAAACAGTCTTCAAAAAGTTTGCTTCATAAAGAGCATGACCTCAAGCATTAAAATGAAAGCATGAAAAAGGAAACTACTTCAGTAAAATTCTACCTAATCCCTTTACCGCTCGTTAAAATTTTACGCGGCGAAACTTAGAGAGAGAGGCAAAACTGGAATTAATTTCGGATTTCTGCAGCTTTATTTCTCATGAGTGCTATTTCTACGAAACGGGTCTAAGTAAAACCTAGAAAGACGTTGTTTCGTACTATTTTTGATGCTGACTCTAATTAGCTGCTATTTTTGCAGTAAGATGAAAGTTAAAGCGTGCTTCACCTTTTCATTTGCTTAAGTAAAATCTTTATGATTATGATTTCAAAGAATTTGTCTTATTATCTCTATCTATCTGTGTAAACATGATGTAAATTCATTATTTTTTGTGTAAGAATAAACATACAATACAGAGAAAATTTTTCGGATCGTCGTGTTGTGTCAAATTATAGTGCCCTGGGGGACACCTCTCGGAATTGCTCGGAATTTTTGATACTAAGAAATGTAGTTATAGGCTAACAAGCTTTAGTTTGTGTTTTATGAGCTTATTTACAAGTAGTCATGTTAATCTACAGGGTCGGTTGAAAACTTGGATACCTGAATATTATGAAAAATCTAATTCTCATAAATCTAAAATTAGAGTTTCTTTATCAAAATTTGATTTTTCTTTCGAATTGTTTAAGAACACTTATAATATACATCATTATCAGGTTCTATAATCTACTCATAAATTATTTCCAATTAAGTACTTGCTTGTATAAAATAACAGTAGATTAACAAAATTCGGTGGACAAAATGGCGTGTTATTACTGGAAATGAAACGTAAACCCGGGCTCATACATAACATGTAAACAATTTCACGTTTAACTCAGATGAATTTGTGGATTAACTCATCACTTCTGTTACAAAAGAGCTTATATTTATAAACCCTTTTTATGTTATACAATAAAGTCTTTCTGTTTATTATTTAACGTGTACTGATTCTTTTGATGTTGTTATTCGAAATGTTATTAACTACAAAATGTCGTAAGATTGCTGGATGTGATTTTACTACAGCATTCTTCACCATAGTTATGTACTATCAATTACGTTTATCACACACACTGTTTCATTATTATCATAATGTAATTATTACGAGAACTATTCAAAATAGAATCTACCAATTCTCTTCCTTCACACACTGAAAACTTTATTCCACCATCGAATTCCAATGCAAATATTTATATAAGCCAGGCAACCCGACTACCCTCTCTTTCGACTATAACTTCCTCGGGTGCGATCACAACGTCTGCTGTAGCGGGCGTGGTAGCGGGTAGCACGGGCGCCTCGCTCACTCGTCTCCGTGTGAGCGTGCGCTGCGGCTCCCGTCATGTCCCGCAGTCGATCCGCGCGCAAATCGCTGCGCTGAGTAGCGTAGCGGCAGCGAGCGCGATTTGCACACAAGCGATCACTACTAAGTCGCGGGATGATGGTGTTGTGTCTTCTTCGATGGGGCCATCGCTGGAAGAATTGAAAAGTTAACATACGCAAAAAAAATACAAGATTTAAAAAGTGACAAATTCCATATACAAGGTGTAGTTTTGCAACCTGGTCAAAATTCAGGAGGTTGTCATAGAAGACGTAAATAATCAAAACCTGGTCAATAATAATAAACTCTTCTTTTTTTGTTGTTTTAAGTCGACACCATTTCAGAATGAAGCCCTATTCAAAAGAGGAGAATCACCCGTTTATCGAATAAACGTCTGCGTTTGTTTGTGTGTGTAAAAGCGCGGTTACAGGGCTAGTATTAGACGGGCCGCGTTTTAATATGAGTGATGTACACTTATCGATTTCCGACATTAAGAAATAAATATAAAAAATTACCTACCCATTTTATTATTGATTCGGGTCGAGAATTACATTAGCATAGTCACCTCCTTGAATTTGACGAGGACGCAAAGCAATACCTTTTATAGAGTAAGGCTACGGTACAATTTTAAAGGTACACCGTAACCAAGGCAGGAATCGTTGCAGGGATGCAGGGCCACTCAATCTCTAAGACAGACAGCAGTGACAACTACAACTTACTCTATAAAAATATTTACGTTATTGGCGACATTGCAGCCTGTTGCCGCTTTCATGTCTGATGGCGCCTTTGGAATTGTACTTTTATAATTTAAAGCCGGTAAATGCTTAAAAATGTAAGCAAAAGTGAGTCAGCGTTCCTCATTGAAATTCCTTTCTTTCGTATTATTTTATCATTCTCTTCAAAATATTCGTATCGTTGTCAATTCTCAAATATTTTGTTACATAAATATTTAAGGTTGTTTGTTTAGCTGGGTTTATGAATATTTCATCAGTTTCTTTGGCAATGTATTTCATTTGGTGCGTTTAGGAATTTCTGAGGAGGTTTAGGAATATCAGTGTCTATTTATGAATTTGTTTAAGTTCATTTACTTTTAAAATTCTGGTCCTTGAGGTAAGCATTACGTTGACGTGACAGGATGGTTTTGTTTTGTCTTTCATAATTTTCTCTACGGAGAGGAGTTGGATTTCCAGAATTGGCGCAGTGCGCAAGATTGGAGAAAAATAAATTATAACAATACACGAATTCAAGAAATAGCTCATAGCCATTTCGGAAGCAAATAAAGATCACAGATTATCTTGCAATCTAATAATTGACAATATTTTTGCTTTGGAATGCAAATTACAATTAACTAATTTTGTTTACATTTAATAATTAAAAAAATCCTTTTTCAGGAAGAATTATTAGCGATACTGAAAACAAAGCTTCTATTAAATAAATTTTGTCATAATATAAAACTTCTAAACCGCGCTGTTAAAGTTATTCACGACTTAAGACTATATAGAAAAACCCGAAATATTATGACAAAACTTATTAAATTGACTTAACAGGATGCCCAAGGTTTGTAATTGTGTTCCAGAATTCACTGGTAGATTAAAAAAAAATCGAACCGGCTTTGTACCGATTCTGGACACTGACCGATACTTCATCAGGTATATTATCTGATAGGATCGTTTCTGGAGCGTCGTCCGCAGAACTGCCTAGGTCGAACTTTAAGTATGTTCACACTAACGCATCGAAATCTGGTTTTCAGTCTTAGAATAAGATCGCTCTCATAACAATTATAAGACAGCTCACCCATGATCAATGCCAGGTGGATCCAGGATAGTTCTGCAGCACTGCACAACCAGGGCCACCAGCAAACAAGCAGCAGCGGCCCACAGCATGCTAGCCGCGCTCGCACCCGCCCCCGCTACGCCTGACATTGCGCTCCAACCCCGTGACGTGTGGATCGAGACCGCTGCCGGAAACGGGTTCAGTTATTGTAAAAGTGGTATTAAATATGACTAGAAATATTATAGGAAAGCGTGACTGTTTTTATGGAAACCTCTACAGACGTTTGTCATTAAATTTTGTACAAACAGCTCAGCAGATTTGAATTATACAAGCCGTAAACGGACCCCTCACGAAGCCATAAGCCAAGCATTCTGTACACCAAACTTACCAAACTAATATACCAAACTCTACGCAAAAATTATTGCTGGGAAACATTTTTTTTTTTGGAAAAAAATCACGATTTACGGTAGGACTCAATGTAACGCATTCAAAACCTTGTGATGTTATGATGTGATCAGAATCAGAATAAGAGCGTTTATTTGTGAAACAATATGTATGTGCGCTATGTTTTGCCGTGAAGGCGTACAAATGTTGAAATAAAATCAAAAATAGCAATTAAACTACTAACATAAGAAGAAAACAAAATTAAACTCTAATGAAACTTGATGGATGCATTGAATAATACAGGGGTCGTGGAGGTATTTAAAGTAAAGTTATAACTAGGGATCGGAATAGGTAGTGTTATTTTAGGTCATTGAACCTGAATGATAATGTTAACATGGACATGCCCCGGGATTCCCGGGAATATTTTTCTGAATGTCGATGTACTAGATGAAGTTAGACCACAGTATAGATATCTATCAGTATTGTGACTCGGCCCTATTGTTGAAATAATTCCGCGCGGTACGTAAACACGCGATAGAGATGCCCGCCTACATAACAGTATATTAATTTCATCTACTTACTTGAGTTTCTTTCTACTTTTATGGTTGTAAATATCATATTTTTTATTTAAAAAAATTCGTTGTGAATGAAATAGCAAGTGTTCAATAATAACAAATGTTGTGTTTTTTTTTAGTAGATTTAATAAAGCGCGAGGACAGGGATGACTTTAGTGACCAATACAATATTTGCATAAAGCAAAATACGTACTATGTAAAATACGAATTCATAAAAAGGTTATCAATAAAAAAGACAGTTTAATAAAATAAATAAATAATATATTTCCGTTACATTGGGATTCAGAAGGCATATCCATATTATGATAACGGTCACTAAATCCCGCGAATGGCACTACCTACATATTCCGATCACTGGTTATAACATTAAAAACTTGTATTTAAAAAAAAAGTTGCAACTTCGACCCCCAATATCTCCGTAAGTTGAAGGTATGGTTTAGAACAAAAAAGAAAAAAAAATCGCAGTGATGGGGTGAAAGAGTGCCTTTTGGCTTCGTTTAGGGTACTTTTACACCTATTATTATGTCCAGTAACTTCCAATAAGATGACAAATACAAAACAGTACGCTCTTTCTTGTAACTCCATCCACTATTTCCTCCTGCGACCAGCTTTTGTTTTACCGGGCACACTAATAAAAGGTTGGTATTACATTTCCGCAGATGGTAGATTTAATGGGAATCCGTCATTATAAGTGAAAGGCGTTGTGTAACGAAGGCCATGGCTATTAACTAAGATGCTGTTGGTAAAAGCCTTCATAAATTTCACTTCTTCATTTGTTATTTTTCTTTGGGACCATAATAATTATTGGTAAGAGCCTGGAGTATGTTTTAGTGCCCTACGCTCACCACCTATGACATGGGGCTGTATTAAAAGAAAAGATTCTGAGCATATTCTAAAAACTTTTTTGCAAAAAAATAACCGACTTCCAAAAAAAAAAACACAAAAAAGTGGTACAATTACTGACCTCTATGCGAGCAAAGCTGAGGGCATAAGCTAGAAGGATGATAATTATGTTCCTTCCACGTGGTCGAAGTTGCGTGGGAAGCTTCATAATAACGTAAAAATAAACGTATCAACAAACGAAAGTTAAATTTTATTTCGTACCAATATTTATTCAACTTTATAATTACCTGTTCAGAAAGTTAGTTTGTACCGCGTAGGTAGTTTTTAACAAGCTCCTCCTAGCTAGGTATACCCGTAATTGGTTAAAAACAATTTAAAACGAAATAACGTTGAACTTAAGTTAAATAATTTGAATTGGGATTCAAAATATTGGAACATTTTTAGCCTGAGTTCCTACTGAATTTTTTGAATCGATACATTTTTATTTTGTTTGGATTTGGCACAACAGTTTTACAAATGTATCAAACATTTCTGAAACTACAAACGGGTACAAGTTTGTAGTTTCAGAAATGTTTGATACATTTTTAATGGAACTAAAATATCTCAAGGAAGTTTCAAGAAAGATCAGTTATTTTTAATTTATGTCACGGACCTGTTCACTCCTAGGTATATGAACTCAAAAACTAACCAACTACCTAGATTACGTATAATCAGAGCGCTTTAAAGTAAGTAAGTACACCATGAACTAAACTGTGATCTCAACTGTCCGTTCAAATTTCAAAGTAGTTCTAAGGTTATTAGAGATAGTTTTGAGGCCAAATAAGAAATATAGATTAAGCAAAACTTCTTTACTTGTCTGATTATTTATTTTACTATTATTAATGCGAGAGTTTGTAAGGACGGAAGGATGGGTGTTTGCTACTACTTCATGCAAAAATTACTGAACGGATTTTGATAAAATTTGGCACACGAACAGTTTATAACATGGATTAACACATAGGATACTTTTTATCCCGTTAGTATGATCCTGTGTGACAATTACCGAACTCAATTCGGGCAAAGCCGCGGGTATAAGTACACTAGTAAACTATAATCTCTTTAAAAAGTCTTAGGTAAAGATAGTGTCCATAGTGTTTTACCAGCTGCTAGAACGCTGATGCCTCCAGCTGGGATCCCAAGTCCCATGTTGAACTTCTGCCTCTCTTCTATGAAGGCCACACTGCCCATCACCATGGCTGATATACCGCATACTATCTGTAAGAGAATTAGAATTTTAAGTACCAATATCCAATCTAAAACATTTTACTCCGGAACCTGAGAATTTACGATTTTTCGGGAACGTCTGAATTTTAAAATAACTTTTTTTTTGGTTTCAGATTTCAGCACATCGTCGTCGTCGTTCGCGTTAGTTACTAACATCGATAAGAAACCGAATTAACGCCAGTTTACCTACATACATAAGTAAGAGACACAATTTTCTTTCTGTTACGTAATACTCGATGTAAGTTCTATGTCTTAGCATGTTAGGGATGCTACATTACACTCGTGTTCGATTCTTTAGTATTTATTGAAGAACAAAGCAGCCCCGAAGCTATAAATAGTAGATATTCGACACGTCCCGATCGACAAACCCTAATCGATATGAACATCGCTGAATAATGTTCAGGGCGGTGCAGCACAATTTGTGCCAAACTACGAGTACTACACGTGCTACCCTGGACAAATTACGGCCACATCATAATTCATGCCGAACCGAATATGTGTGTCGCACCACACCCCCTATTTATACTCATGGTCTTGTTTTATACAGGTTGTAAACGAGCCATTCACGAAGCCGTCGACCAAGCATTCTGTACGTACGTACGTACGTGTCAGTAACACTGCACAAAAAATTATTGATTTTTTTTTGTGTGAAAGTCACGGTTTACGGTACCGCTCAATATAACGCACTCAAAACATTATGCTGATCGATGCATTGAATAGTGCAGGGTTCATGGAAGTATTTAAAGCAAAGATTAAAAAAAAAAATTAAAGGTTTCCAGGTACGGTCCAGTACAAAAAAAAATTGCAATGACGGGAACACTACGTGCCCTTTCGGTTTCGTAATGAGTGCTTTTACACCCTTCATATAAAATTGGAAGTTTCAATGAAACACTCAAGCATAATGAGACCCTACCAGGTACCATTAACCTCATTCATCTCTAATTCAGTGCAGGCAAGTAATACACCCGTTGATTAGCTCCACCATTAGCAAGCTGCATAGGAATGGGAACTTAGGAACCAGCACAAATCGGAGTGGAACTAATTTCTTAATAGCATTGGTGGGAGTGGAGACTGCCGGAGCCAACGGCTCAAATTACTTGGTACTTGGAATGAAAGGTATCACTCTGATTACTTTGATTTTGTAGGTGTAAGTAACATTTTGTTAATAGAGACCAGAAAACTTCTAAAACAGGAAAGGGAGGACAGTGTTTTGTTTTATTTTTTCATTTCTCGTGTTTGCATTAGCTTTGGCCTATATACATTGTATCAGAATGGCCTAAAACTCTGGACCGCAACCTTTATCTGATACACGCTGTATAATGAAAATATTACTTTGTCGGTAAAGATGTGGCGGTACTGACTATCCAAGTTACTGACACCAGTAGAAGCTGTTAATCATCATCATCATTATTTCAACGAATAGATGTATACTGCAGGACAAGTCGTCATTTAGACCGGACATGTACTTCTCGGATCCAGCGGATTCCCATGTACTATACCAGGTCAGCAGTACCTTGTGTGAGGGTTTCCCATGCCAACCTAAAGCTTATTAATTTATAATGCTATCCAATTTCATTAATAGATTAGGATTTTATTGCTCTATAACAGATTATAAACTAAATTAAAATGATAGTGAAAATGTAATAGGCGCCATAGTTTGTGTTGGGCGGATAAGCGTAATAGAATTGAAAGTTTTCAGATAAAACTTTGGACCGTACCCAAAGGGATCATGATAATAAAATCACAGTCCCTTTTGCGTAGATCTTTCTAAAAGGTACAGTTTAGATATTTTAATGCTTGTCTATAATAACTACACACATCAAAAGTGTCTAGGGATCAAGCATTTTTATGCGGATTTCTTGAGATTGAGATGTGGCTTTGTAATAAATTTATGATTTTATAAATTTATATGGATCCTTTTTGGTGCATTTCATAATTTGAATCAGGAACTCTCAATCAAATTCGAGTAAAAGATGAAAATAAGCTGTCAATATTTTCCCTATAAAAACATACAACGCATTGAAGACATTATTAGTGCTACTGTTTCCCTACTACTGATTAAAACCAACGTTATTATGGAGCGGCGACGTCATTTAAGCAGGGAAGAAATGCTCAGAGCCGTGGGAATGATAGAAGCTGGTTCCCGGCAACGTACTGTGGCTTTAGCTCTGAATACAAGTCAGAGTGTTATCAGTCGACTTTGGACACGTTACCGAAGCACTGGTACCGTGGCTGAGCGCCATGGAGGACGGTATCGCTGCACCACACGGAGACAAGACCGATACATTCAAATCTTAACTCGAAGAGCTCCAACAATAACCGCCATGATGTTAGCCGTGAGGCTTCATCACTCTTCAGGGAACTTAATTAGCGACCAAACAGTCAGAAACCGCTTGCATGAAGTGAACCTTCATTCCCGAAGACCGCTACGGGTACCACCTATAGCAATGCACAATCGTAGGATTCGATATCAATGGGCTCTTGAACACAGAAATTGGGCAGAAGAACAATGGCGTTTCGTGTGCTTTTCTGATGAGTCTCGTTTTGGTATGAGACCGGATACAAGACGTATACGACACTGGAGAACCCCTGGACGCCAACAGCGATTAAAATCCTGCCAGGAAGTCCATCCTTATAGTGGTGGAACCATCATGGTATGGGCGGGTATTTGGATCGGCGGAAGAACTGAGTTGATTTGGATCAGAGGCAACCTCAACGCTCAAATTTATGCTGAGACGATTGTATCAGACGTCATCGTTCCTCTACAAGTGCAAATCGGTCCCTTATTTCAGTTAATGCATGATAATGCACGACCGCACACCGCAAGAGTTGTAAGACAGACTCTCGCCGCAGCTAACATCAATGTCCTGCCCTGGCCTGCTCAGTCGCCAGACTTGAACCCGATTGAGCATGCATGGGATATGCTACAGAGAAGAGCTCTGCCGAATATGGAGGGTATCCAGTCGCAAGAAGACCTTTTTTTGTTGTTGCAACGAACATGGGCGGCCATTCCACAGCGTGATTTGGATGAACTCATTTTGAGTATGCCAAACCGATGTTCTTGTGTTGTTAGTGTTCGCGGTAGAAACACGGATTATTAATTGTTTAAGTTACCCAATAAAATTTTAATGAAAACTGTTATTTCAGTCTTTTTTTCGAACTTTAATGTTAGTGGTTCAAATGTCAAAAATCCCTTTATTAGGAAAATGGCAAATTTCTTTATTAATGCAAAGGTGACTTGGTTTATCGTTACTGTGACAAACGAAAACACTTTATTTGATGAATCCTTAAAGAAAATTTTAATTAATATCAATCAGGAGAAAAGTTATTGCAAAAATATATGTTGATCCCTAGATACTTTTGATGTGTGTATTTGTCGAACTTTGTGTTCGCTCTCGTGATAGCAAAGGTCATTGCTAAGATAGGATTAATAAAATGAACAATTGTTACAACTTTACTTATTCTTTATAATAAGATTAGATAGAATCATAGAAGGATGTCGGTGCCTGTCCGCGTTCATTTTTATAAATTTTCAAGTGAAAATATACCTTGATAACCGTGTAGAAACAAAAAAAGAAACTACTTAATGTTCCTTCCACGAAAATTCCGCAATTTAAATACTAATAAGACAGCTTTTAAGCGAATTAAAACCCGTCTAGAGGCCAGAAAAAAACCTAAACTTTTTGGTGAGTTTCAGCTGTAAACGGACGGAGTCGGGAGGCAAAGGCAGTATTAACAACTTTTATTCGAGAAACGTTGGTCTTAGGTACTTATTGCTCAACTTTATTGCTTGGGCGAGCCACAATGCGAGGAGTTATAATCCGTTTCGCCCTCAATCGCTTTGGGTTAGGGTTCCGTAAAAATTACATTAGTTTTCCGTAAACTACGACAAGTTTTTCTATGCGAGGTTTATTGATGTAACAATACGCACACGTAACATCGCGCATGTATTTCCCGAAGAACCCGTTTCGCCAGTTATTTTAAGACCCATTTAATAGGGGGCGAGACTATTACCGTTAACCGAGCACATATACAGACTGGGCTGCTACTGAGAAATTCCTCATCATCTACCTCCCCTTTTCCCACCTATGTTGGGTTCGGCTTCCAGTTTAACCTGATGCAGCTGAATACCTGTATTTTACCTATTTTGCCTATCTGACCTCCACAACCCAGTCAATATTGGGTAATACGATACCTACCCCTTGGTAAGACTGTTTGTCAGACATTCGGGCCACTAACTACCTGTGTAACGACTACCAAAGATCTACAATTAACAGCCGGGACACGGGGAACGGGGGACACGAAGGAAACGCGGTATGTATGTAATGGGTGGTCACCCATCCATGGACTAACCTAAGCAAGCGCGGCATAAGCTAAAGGTCGACCCGAGCGGATGTTATTATTTTTAGCAAAGAGCTACTGAGAAATTCCTATTGTAAGTATATCTTCAGGTATGTATGCTGACTCTGAAACTAGGCCAACGTACACACATACAAGAATTATTTCGGTATGTTCTCACACATGCGAGTGATGGTGTTAGCATAATATGGGTTCATAATAATATTACGTCTTCTAGTTTCTTATAGATGATAATAGTTATTAAAGTATGAAATTGCCGTTTTATAGTAATAGATACTTTGAATTGACATTAAACCTTCATGGTGTGAGATATTCGAGTGAAACTTTACACTGAAAAAAATTGTGCAACATTCGATCTTCGAATTTCAATTGCTTTTTTTTTATTCGTCTTAGACGGAAAAGATGGATACTTTGAAAATCCGAATAATTTTTGAATACGAGTTCCGACGCAGAATTAACGAAGCAGAAACGGAATATCAATGCTGTGTTTGGAGAGTAGACTGCTAATGAATGCACCGTGCGTTTTTGATTTAAACGCTTTCGTAATGGAAAGTTCGTCTTGAAGAACGAACCACGTGGAAGACCACCCTCACAGGTGAATAACGCTGAATTGAAGGAGATGGTAAAAGCCGGTCCTTGTCAAACTACCCAGGAATTAGCAGCATGGTTTAACGTTACCTTAGGTACAATTGTACAATTACTCATTTGCATCAAATTAATAAGATAAAAAAATATGAAAAATGGGTGCCTCATGATTTGACTGATCTGCACAAAGAAACGTGTGAAAACTTAAGCTGCCTTGTTGAATCGACCTTCACCATTATTGCTCCATGTTATCGCAAGACCTCACACTGTACGGGACACCGTTGTAACTCTACAGGAGCTGCAGTTAGAAACAATACGTTATCCTCCGTACTCGCCAGACTTTGCTCCAATTGACTGCAATTTTTTTCGTGATTCGGACAATTTTCTACGAGGTAAAAATTTTTTTTCCCAGGAGGCAGTACAAAATGCTTTCACACAGTTTGTCGAATCTAAATCCCCAGAATTCTATCGCAAAGACATAAATAAACTTCCGATTAGATGGCAGCAATGTATAAATAATGAGGGTAAATAATTTCACACTTTAACCCCTAATATTATATAAAGCGTTTTATAATTTCAAACACGGCACGTGACGCCCGTGCTCTATTAAACATCCATATCTATAAAATTTTCCAGTGATCGCATTATATTAATACGGAACCCAACCGCACAAGCCCGGTAGACTATCCCCTTATTTTTTACTTTTACAAGCCACCATCGCCATAGCGGGGACTTCATTGGCTTTTTACAAGATACGTTGGTTTGACGATTGGCCGTAATCCGATTGTGCGTTAAGTAAAGATTGAGGGACGACTTAATCCAATTCGTGGTCTTCAATTTGGCGGAATACAAAAAGGAACCCCTTTTGAGAAGTAACTTCATTTTGGTAAGTTTTAGTTTGATGTTCGAAAAAAAGGGGAAAAGTGTGGAAAAAAAACTGGAAGGGCCACCTGCTTATTTTTTTTTAGATGTCTTGCACTATTATAAGCAACATTACATAACCCTTCAGAGATTAAAGGCGTGATCTTATGTGAGGATAAGGTACAAGAGGTGTAACTATTAGGTACACCCACATTTCGGCAGTTATGTTTTTTTTTTTTAAATCCCATGTAATAGAAGTTGAGCCTATTGCCATCGGTGGACTCAAATCCAGGGTCCGTAGCTTGTACTGAGAAATTTCTGATAGAAAAACCCAATAACACTTTGTCCGACCAGTGAATGGAACCCAGGACCTCATGCAGTCTATTGTATGGATTCGTGTAGTATTTTTATGCCAAATTAAGAGTATCTGTATATATTTGTACTCGATCTACGAAAAAAAAAAAAATTTTTGGACTAAGAGTGATATATTGAACACCTGCCCACTAAGCGACATTTTTATAACGACCATTTTCCTGCTCACATAAATGACATCGAATAGCTTTTTACGTAATGTTTTTTATTCGCGAAACGTGCTTATGTCGCTTACGCTGGCGAAGTTTCTAATCGAAAGAAACTAACTGCCCTTGTTAATTTTTTTTTTTTTTTTTTCTTTTGTAAAAACGTTGCCCCACACTAGGAATTTCTCCTGTATCGTGGGTGCGTTTACAAACATTTAAACTCACATACACAAACAGCCAGACCCGGAACAACTATCTGTAGGCCATACAAATATTTGTTCCGTGCGGGGATCGAACCCGCGACACGCAGCGCAGCAGTCAATCGCTCAGCCACTGCGCCAACCGTGCAGTCGATTTAATGTCATCCATTTTATTACTGAACGAATGTTAGTTTTTCTCAGTATTCTTTTATTTCAGCGGGTATCTTGCAGGGCATATCGCCAGAGAGATTTTGATAAAATAACAAACTGGTTAGCAAAGATGGTGGATTGACTGGCTAGTACCTAAAGACTCTTTGTCTTTAGGTTATTTATTTATTTAACAATTTATGTACACACTAAATACAGAAATCAAGAAAGGAACAGAAAAAAGAGTACAAAGGTATTGCATATTTCTAATGAAATCTCTTCCAGCATACCTGCGAAAGGAGATACTAAAAAAAGAGATGTAGACAAAGTGTGTAAAAGAAGAAGAGAAAATGGAATACATAAAACATAAATCAGATAACTATTTTAAATATAATATACAATAGAAGAAAATACTTACATACATATAAATACAAAGATACATACAACAATCCTATAAATACAATAGGTTATAGGTTAGGTTAGGTTCCCCCTGTCCTAGATCCAGAGAGTAATCATCAGTGATCGGAATAATTAAAGTTTATTGGCCTGAATTTCAAAGGAGTAAATAACAGTAATGTGGTTAATACCTCCGTATAAAATAATGTAATGATTTAAATGTTACCACATAAAGGTGTTCAAATAGTGGTACATGATTCCAGATCTTGGCGTTGAAATGTGTAGTCGGCTATTATAAAAAACCTTCTATGCCAAAAAGAGTATAACTATCAAAATTAATGGAACCGCAAATATTTTTCAATACGCTATGAAAAACTTCAATGTTTTTAGGTCTACAACCACGTTTTTATTTTATCTATTATAAAATTAAGTGTCACAATGCCTCCAACACTGTATAATGGCTTGAACTTTGAACCAATTAGAATTCTAGTTCAAACTGACGTCATACAAAGCATTCTATAATTAAGCAATGGAATACGTCATTCTATCTCAATATGTAGATCCATACAATAGATCGAGTGATCAATCACTGTGAAATAGGGACACATATGTTTCTAATGGATGGATATGACATCTTGTCTGGGTATGAATTACATGTTGTGATGAATGGACGAAACGATACGTTTGGTTGGTTCGTTGGGAGAAGCTGTTTTGTTTTTCTAAAGTAGAAGTAGCTTCCCATCATATCTCCTTTTATTGCTATGGCTGCCTTTGTGTTATAGACTGTTAGGTCAGGGTTTTATTTAAACATACATTAACATGTAATCCCCGAAGAAACCCTTCCGGGATTACATGTTCATGCATGTTTGGAAGTGGAAGTTTGCATGTGAAGAGGTGTACCTAATAGTACACCCACATTTTGCCAGATGTTTAAGTCCCATATAATAGGAGGCGAGGCTAAAGCCATGAACCGGACACAAATCCAGACTCCATGGCTGCTACTGAGAAATTCCTGATGGGAAAACCCAAAAACACTTTGGCCGACCTGGGAGTCGAACCCGCGATCTCATGCTTAGAAGTCGTCCTAGCGACCACTCGACCAAGGAGGCATTTAAATAACAGAAATAGGTATTTCCCGAAAGAGGGAGCAAAGCAGTATAGTACACTCTTATTTTATTATTATTTTATTATATGTATAGGCTTATTTTGCCAGTTATGTTTAAGACCCATACTAAAAAGTTGAGTGTGTTGTTGACCACTGGGCACATATCCAGATTACCCGCTACTGTACTACTGACAATTAATTTCAAGGTATTGCATACTAGCTGCATACTGAAAATCCCATTAAAAATCATTAAGGTATATTCAGCGGCAAAATGGTCGGCTAAAACCACTTTCCATAAGGTATGCCACAAACATCAGCTTATTTGCCAACATAAATACCTGTCGTTATTAATTAAAAATGCTGATATTTTCAACACTTTTTTCATGTAATTGGAACAGCTGAAAAGCCTTTTTAATCACCGTGAAATTGAGTGAATACCCACATTAATATTGAGTCATACGCCATATGCTTTTAAACTGCGGTGTTTTAAAGGGCTAACAAGGAATAAGCCACGTATCATTTATTTTTTGTCACAAGCTGCGCTTGGCTCCTATTTCTCTTTTCAGGGTTTAAAGTAACCTAACGTGTGAACTGTGAACCTTACCTGTCCGATTCGGGGGTGCCCCGATTTCCGAGCTCGCTTCGCTCGCTCATGAATCCTGAGTTTTTGTTGTTTTTTTGATATTTAAAATAATCCTTGAGTGAGTTGAATTTTTACGAAATTTCGATTGCTTTATTACGAAATTTCATAAAAATTAAAGTAAAGTACAATATTTTTTATTTCAAACGTTGTTTTAATTTTTTTTTTCAAAGCAAAGTTTACCGTAAATATTTTTTTAGTGAATTATTTGCCAAGTTTGGCAAATAATTGTAGTAAGCTGATGAAAATTACAAATTAGGTATGTTTTTGCCAACCGCTGCTTGTCAAATGAAGATTTGAAAAATACTTAAAGAAAGACTAAACCCGGTACACAGGGACAAGAGTACCTGTACTTTTAACTCTGCCAGCCAACTTTACTGATCTACTTATGACCTGATATTAAAAACTACTTAAATCGGTCTAGCAATTAATCATATCCGAAATACACGACAAGAAATAGTTATAGTTCATTTAAGGGTCGCCATTATCGACATCAATATGGCGGACTATATGATACTTTTCACTAGTTACCGATGGTACGTTCCTGTGGGATAATTTCTGTCCTCCACGCGGGTGAACCTGTTGGCAAAATCTAATATCTAAAGTATAAAGTTACCAACATTTCTACGTTCTAAAATAGCCATTAATAAATCAGTAAAATCGGAAACAACGAATCCTTTTCCACAGAAATCTAGCGACATTTCCTATTTCACTGTTACCGCAGAATTTTGCACTAAATAAGATATTTCAGTCCCTCCGAAGTCGTCTGAACTATGAATATTCATTGTTTGGGATATAATTGCCTGGCACTCGACAAGTGAATGATCAATCGATATCATTCCGAGGTTTTATTGAAGAACTTGGAAGTCTTCTATTTTTAATGAGAAATCTTCTTCATCTCGTGGTCTCGAATTGATTTATGGAACTGGGTTTGACGTCTTTTTGTGATAATATAGGTAATTATGGTGATTTTATAGATGGTGTGAGTACTAATGTTAGTGATGGATGATTTATTATCTGATGAGTGATGACACAGTCATATTAACTTAATAATTGGCTTCACATAACATACAGATGATATTACTATCAACTTTTTATCCCATATGTTCCACTATTAAGCTGCACCTGTTCCACTTCCGGAGACACTGTGATATAAGCTTGATGGCAGCTAGGCTACGGTTGCTAAGGCATTCCCACCCTAGGTATGTATTTGGACCAAGTTGGACTTGTGCTTGTACCTATTTACAAATGTTCAACTACAGTGACAGCCAAAAGTAGCTGTCACGATATAAAAATAAGATGTCATTACATAACATGGAACCAGAATCAATTTTTAGACAGACCGAACACAAATTTAGGAACATTTCTTATAACCTCGGTGCTGTACTTTGATCTCTCTGTGTTAGAATACAACGTGTGAATAGGTTCCCATGGAAATAAAACGGTATAAAGTAGAATTTTTCGCAGTAACCCCTTGTTATCTCGACGGCTGCGGTTGCCATGGCAACGATTTTTCCTCTACCAATACTGAAGCTTCGCAAGAGATGTGCATTGGATATTTCTATTTCATTTTTAGATCAAATACGGGCTTTGTTTGTTTTGAACTCTGTGTGTTGATGTTACACCTTTAGAAATTAATTAAATTATTATTTGCTTATGTTTGTGGCTCTTTGCAAGGCGTGGTTTGGAGTCTCCGGCCTCTCGATTTTAAGTGAATTAAAATAATAGTACCTGGGCGACCGAGGTCTGCTCGAGTAAAAATAGAGAAAACGAATTTTCCCAGTAAGAGACCTAGCTAGACAAATTTGTCGCCCTCGTAAACCGAAATTGCAACTTTCATCGAAATCGTTTGAGCCGTTTTCGAGCATGTGATTACAAATATACAATGTTGCTCATTTAATAGTAGTATAGGATAGGATAAGATCATTTGGTCATTTATGGTAGGTACACCCAGGCCACAATTCGATGACGTCGACCGCCGCGTCAAAAACTCAAATACCTTCGAATATGACATTGTCATGATAATTATCATCAATTAACTGAAGCTCGAAGTCTGGATAAACCCTAAGGGAATTAATTAATCCAGATTAATACTCCAGTATTGTCTGCTTACTCTTAAATTAAAACATATTGTAAAGACTTTTAATTCGATTCTATTACCTATAGTAGGAGATATGGCTAGGGTAAGAAATTACGATATTAATATGAGAATGAAATTACGTCTAGATACTTATTAATACCTAAGAACCGTCTTCATTGATAAAAGAGAACAAAACTGTCTTCCAACTGTCTAGGCAGTTATATCGTAGTTGTTAACAAATATGGAACAATACAAAAACTCGGTAAGATAAAAGTTTCTTTTGTACTTAAGTATAATAGTTGAAGAGACGACAATTTCATTTCGCAGCTCATCGCTTTGTGTATGTTCGACGATTTGTGCAAACGATGTCGGAATAGTTTTTAATGCTGATAAAAGACATTGCTTGGTGCCAGTTGATTAGTGCGATTGAATTGTGATGTCATGTGTTTTTCGGAATTTTCTAGTGCAAAAATTGGTCAAGTAATTTTTTAAATTTTCACGTTCAAAAATTGCTCAAGTCTTATTAGAACTAACTTATTTTATTATTTGTTTATTGGATCGCCAACAGAGGCTGCACAATTACATGCATGTTAACATTATTACAGCGGAATACAAGTGTGCGCTTCCAATTATAGGCATTATTCACTTATTATCTAGGTAGGTACAACAAGTTTGATAAGGAAGAAATCATGAAAATTAATCAAAAACAAAATTAATCAAATACAATATACGAAAATCATAGAAAGGGAATCAAAATGAAAATTAAAAGCAAAACAATAAGGATACAAAATAATACAAAATAATGAAAACAATAAAAAACTGATTATAAACAAATTCAAATTAAATAAAGTAAAGTAACAATCAAAGGATAACCATAGAGAAAACACAAATAAAAAGAACAAAATATTATGATTAACGATTTTTAATTTAAGAATAAATGTTTTTTTTTAGAAAATCTGACAACCTGTCTTTCCAAGAGGTATCTTAGAACCCAGTAACGGAATTGTGGAGGTCTGATAGTCAATCGTTCCATATAAAATAGCATTCAGTTTTATTTTAATGGATTGGTAATTGAACCCAGCATAGTTGGGGAAGAGGCCAGGCTTTTGGCTTTTAATTGCTAGGAAGGTGCTTATTAGTGACTATTTAATATTTTGAATCGGGAAAACGCTAATCGGATGATGTTCTTAGACACACTTGTAAGATAAAAGAAGCAGAATCGTCTTTACGCCTCAATGGATTTGTGATCACAGCATTCTATAGGTAGCCAAGTTCATGAATCATTCCCATCGAGAAAAATCTTTTCCTTTTTATGGGCCTTTATCCTCAAATTAAGACCCCCGTAACACAGATCAATAACGGGAAGACAGATCTTGTAACAAAATGGATAAAAGATGAAAGATGGTCTGTCATTAGTCCGGATCTGACGAGATGTGTTGCCGGCGCGGCCTCTGAGCCTCATCGTTCAAAGACATCTATCATGTTTATACATAAGGTGACAGTTTGTGCGTTTTATCGTGAGCGCCATGCAATATACGTACAAAATATTTTCATTGATAAAATACCTAAGTTCTCACAGCCATATTTTTGATTCATGAATTAAAGTTTGCAGTTTGTTGGATTGCAGATTGGAGGTAACAATGAAGCTTTTATAGCCATTTTTGTTGGTAAAGTGTTTCATTCGGTTTCGCAAACGCATTGCAAAGGTGTAAGGATAGAGATCGGATCGGATCTAGCAACAATGATGAGAAGAGAGGCAAATATTTTACGTTGCGTTTTAATAATTATTCAAATGCAACAGTGGGTGGTAGGATAATTAATATAATATATTATACTAACCGCCTGGCAACAAGCACCTTGCTCAAGCAACCTGCTTGTTGCGAAAGTGATTGTGAAGGAAACAAATTATAGAAATTCGCTTACACCCGTATCTATAGTCAAGTGAAAGTAATTACTTGAGCTTAAGTAATTACTTGGGCAATTTTTTCTTATGCAATATACAAGAATTTAAACGAAGTAAGAACCGTAAAAAAAACCAAAACTACGAATTCTAACTTTTTACAGTTCTAATTTCAAGCAATTATTAAACTACATAATAAAAATCGTATCTCAAATAATGACATTTACTCAAGTAAACACTTTGACTTGTTTATATGGAGATACGGGTGTGAGAGCACACCACGCGTCACCACAACGCGTGCCTATTGGCGCAAGTTGCGTCGCAAGTCGCAACACCTGAGGTCATGCACAGGGTGCAGAAATACCAACGCAGAATTTTACTGAATGAAAATTATTCAAAGCCGTAATACCATTACAATCACTCACCTGTAACACCCGTAGTCTTAACACCAGAGCAAGAGGGTACCCAAACCCGTGACGAAATAGCGTGCTGTCTCTTTCCCCCGTCAACGGAGCCGCCGACTCCTTCCGTCGAGACAGGGCAGTCTGAAACAATTTATCAGCTTGAGCATGGTTTGAGCCTTTTCCCCAACAATCCGGATTATAGGGCTCGGAGGGCGGTTTCTAAAAGGTTTAAAGTGTTTTAAAGATTCAGAGGTGGGAGATGGGCTGGCGGTTGTTAACTCGCTGTTTAGGAGAGTAAATAAGTGCAGATAGATGCATAATAATACGTTAAAAAACCCTGATGTCGGATCCAAAAGGGGCATACCAATGACATTACCAAATAAAATAAGGAACTTTAAATATTCATGAAAGTAAACATATTAAATGAATTTTAAAATGCATGAATTTTGTGCCCACATTTCCAAAACATTTCCCTAAAATCTAACAAACTTTTATAAAGTGACAACAGCGTATTCGTCATTAGTAAGTTCGATTGTTAATTGTTTGTTTATGACGTCACTACAAAAAAAGCGACCGGAGTGTCGACGCCCGCGCCCTCGTGTTGCCATGTAAATTTCGTCATTTCAGTACTTTTTTTCTTCGGGGTATTATTTTTACTTGTTATCAAAAAAGGATTATATAAATAGAATCTAATTACGATTCCTTATAATACCCTCATGGAACGGACCGGGTTTTTTATCATATTGTTCTTACTTTTCGTAGCGAATACTCAAAACTATCGCTTTTTGCGCGTTTCTTAGATGCAAGGCGTATTCATTCCAAGGTTCGACATTTTAGTGTGATACAATGAATATAAGGTTCTCCCAATATTGACACACATTGGCCTAGAGCCAACAGTTTGTAAGGCTCAAAATCTATTGTCGGTAAATAAATCTCCGAGCCAGCTGACACGTTGCTTGTCTATCGTTTCGGCATCATAGATTTTTCATTACTCAGAAACAGTTTTCCCTATGCGTACAATCACAAATATACGTTCCTAGTAAATACGTATATTGGTTTTCTTTTTCGAAGTCGAAGTAGTTCAGCAGTAAATTCACAATGCAGGTATGAAAATCTTCACGTTTAAAAATCAGAGAAAAATCCAAAAAGAAATACTAAAACACAGTAAAATAGGAATACCATTTTCGTTCTACAGGAACTGATGGACGCTACTAAAGGCGCCAAACTAATGACCCAGTTCTAGGAAGATACAATTTAGGTTGCCATCTTCTTATTCTTAGCGTGTCGATGGCAAATAAGTTCAAATATTATGACACGCTAAGAAAAAGAATAAAAAGGAATTACCCGCTTACGGGCGAGTAGGTACGGTTATTTTTTGACCGCCTTGACGGCGAAAATCCTCCAACGGTAACGTTCTACCGGGATTAAAACTATCCTTTGTTCTCACGTTCTTCGTCTATGGTAACAGATAGACAGAAATACTTAAATAAATAATAAATAAATAAATATCGCTGGACATTACACACAGCGCCATCTAGTGCAACACTAAGCAACGAGGCTTGTGTCGTGGACACCAGAAAGTTGATATACTACATAGATACTTTTTGTTTGTAAATACATACTTATTATACATATAAACATCCATGACTCGGTAACAAAATGTCTATGCTCATCACATAAACACTTGCTCCTACCGGGACTCGAACCCGGAACCCTATGAACGTAAGGCAGCCTCACTACCGCTGCGCCATTCGGGTCGTCAACTTGCTTTCGCATTATACTGTTAAATTAGTATGGATATACACCCCAATAGACCACCTTGTAGGTCTAGTGGTCCCAAGCGCGGTTGCTGAGGCATGAGGCGCTGGGTTCGATTCTCGGGTCATGCAAAGTGTTATTGGGTTTTTCCATCAGGAATTTCTCAGTAGCAGCCCCGGATTCTGGATTTGAGGCCAGTTGATGGCAATAGGCTCTCCCCTTTTACATGGGGCTTAAACTTAACTAGCGAAGTGTACTAAAACGTACTGGTTAGGTACACCCCTGCCTAATTCTTCGGGGATTACAAGGCGTGATGTTATGTTATGTTACATACATAGTATAAATAACCCTCAGTTACTTTTTATAGTAAAGTTCCCACTACCACTATTCGGTACCATTTAGTACCAGGTTGAGTTTCCGCGCATGCGTAAACCATAATTTACCAAAGCAACCGCTTGTTTACAAATATAATAATAACGTAGTATTTGCTGCTGGCAAACCATTAGCTTCTAGGGGTTCAATAATTACGTTAACGTAACAATTTGTGGTTTTGAAACTCTTACAGACTTGGTATGTATTTAATTCAGTTATTTAGTTTTTTTTTTGACTAGTATTGTTAAAAGATGTTGGTAAACAATAGTGATAATGTCAATGGAAATACTATTGATCAAATAAAATGGCGATGTTAGTTCCGTTTATGACCAGGACCACGTACTGAAAGATTTTTTTTTATATTTTCAGGTACCTAGTACTTTTTTTCCAAAAATGTTAACGACACCATCATCACCATCTTCCTGCCTTCGTCCCGTTCCACTTGGGGTCACCAAGTTTTCTTTTTCCACTCTCCCCTGTCAGACGTGACGGCATCATTTACTCCTTTCTCTTTCATATCACTCGTCACACAATCCATCCATCTTTTCTTTGGCTTTCCTCTCCCTCTCTATCCATCAACATTAATATCCATCACTCTTTTAGTAACATGCGTTTCATCCCTCCTCATTACATGTCCATACCAAGACAGACGACTTCCTTTAATTTTTTGTGTAACAGGCGCACTTTCAAACTTCCTCTTATATGTATACTCCAAAATGTTAACTACACCAATAAACCAGTACACTTTGAATCTCGTAAGTTTTAAAAATACCCTAAAATTACGCAAAAAGAAGAGATCTTTTATATTAAAAAAGGTACAATTAAATTGAATTTGTCGTCACTTCAAAGTTTTTCGACGTGATGCGGGTCCCAAAGTTTGCAAGAGAGAAAATTTAAACAGGAGCATTAAAAAAATCACTATGTTTCAATCCGGGAACTGATTTTATGTTCTGTTCAACATTGCCTAAATAGTGAAAATTGATGTTGGTAAAATATGAAAGAGATTTTTCTTTGCGAAATTGCATGCTATTTGGGTACCTAGCCTCAATCCTACTTCCTACTAAAGTTAGTGAGGATGGGTGTTTGTTACTCTTTCAAGCAAAAACTACTGAACGGATTTTGATGAAATTTAGCATACATATAGTTTATAACCTGGATTGAGACATGGGATATATTTTATCTTAGTAGTACGATCCCGTGGGATAATTATCGAACCCCACGCGGGCGAAGCCGCGGGCATAAACTAGTATACAATAAAGAAAATATCAGCTTCGAATTCATAGCCCAGTGCAAAAATTCAATAAATACACCAAAATCTGTTATAGAGCAATGGTTATTTTGGCACTTGAAAGTCATTGTCACGATAGAGTTGTTGTTGAAAATTTGTGAATTTTTCTGTGGACATCGTATTGAAACAAAACGGCGGGGTTAGTTTCCACTATTGTCACGCGCCAAAATAATCATGCAGAATTAAATGTAAAACGTTCATTTTTTTAACTTTTTGTAATAAAATTTTATTTTTGTTGTATTTTCAGACATTTAAAATCTCTTAAAATGTTCGAGGACTCAGAGGACAGCGAAGAAGAACCGCAGGCACTACCACGCCGTAATTCTTCCTCAGAAACCAGTTACGACGAAGATGAAGAAGAAGATAAAAATAAAACAGTTAAAGAAAATGTTTCTCTTTTTAAACTTGAAACTTTGGTCCAAGCAGGTACTAAAGTTTATTTCTGGTTATTAATAATTGTTGTTAGTAACAATCGGTCACTCCAAAGGGATCGGATGGAAGTCGGGAGACAGATGTCGGGATGCCCCACGAGAGCCCCACTCTGAAACTTTGAATATGATAAGGGTTATAAAGCATCGTAGACAGTTTTGAGTCAAAGGATGTTAAAATAACTGACACATTTGAATAAATTATACATTAGTATACATTTAGTGAAAAAATCCTGTTGTCGACTATTATTGTATACATAACATGTACAAGAGAGCAATATAAATCTGCGGTACCTATCGTACTGATACGCCCCAGTAGTTAAGTTATTTTATGATTTGTCCCAAAAAATACAAAAAATAAACATGAACATCATAAACTCTTTTGCTCTCAATAAAAGGTTTCAAAAGAAAATAAAGTGTCATATCAAAATAACACACGTCATGACATAACACAAAATAATATTTACAAATAATTGCA
Organism: Standfussiana lucernea; assembly: GCA_964057025.1. Taxonomy (NCBI): domain Eukaryota; kingdom Metazoa; phylum Arthropoda; class Insecta; order Lepidoptera; family Noctuidae; genus Standfussiana; species Standfussiana lucernea. Next base: position 15,408,276 of record OZ059793.1, on the reverse strand, counting down.
ATAAACCATCGAGATTATAATGGAATCTTACATTTTTATTGGCGTTGTTTGGTTGCAGTGCAAACGGAGGAAGCTAAAATGTCGAAGATAAGCACACAACCTCAACCTCGTAGAAAGAGGTTCGTACCAAAATATGAAGTTGAAGGTGTTTATAAAGTTACTCTAAGTGAAGAAACTCAAATACAAACAGAAACAATAGTAGGTACTCATGTTAATTCCCAGTACCCTTGGAAATATGTAAGCAAAGCAAAAATTATCGAATCGTTAGACATGGGTGGTGAATTGTCAGATTTCTTTTCAATTCATGAGCAACTCGAAGCTTACAGCGAAGATGAAGTGTTCATTGGTTACATATTTGATGAATCAACCAACACTGACGACTTTTACGTATGTTGTACACTAGAAGCCAGGGACCATTGCAAGCAGCAATCTGACAAATTTCTCAAAAGGCAGGAAAAGAAATTGGAAAAAGCTGTATATAAAAGACCTAAACCTTGGAAGAGTTTGGGAAGTGATGCAGAAATTATCGAACTGAAACCTGTCAATCAAAGAGAATTAATCGAGATAGAGATAAAAACGAAGTTTCCCATGAATTATGAACCAGGAAAGTTTGATGTTAGAGATACTTACTCCGTCAGGGATGGTTCTATAGAATTAATACCGTACAAAGGGAAGTACAATAATGTTTTGCGACGAAGAGTTGATTGTGGATCTCAGATTGCTCCAGCTCTTGCTGACAGAGATGCTCAAACTCAGCTTACGTATCCAAGAAATAAGTGGACACAATCTATTGCAGATGCTTTAGGTCAGATGGAAGATATCGAAGGTGGCGGTGACGTTAGCCAAGTGGGCCCAGAAAAAGCAGATGATGGAGAAAAAAGTTCTATTGAAGACGATAAAGAACACATGCAATCAGTCGATGAAGAGGGACTAGCCACATATAAAGCTACACTGACACGTATGCGTCGCCCATCTTATCTAAAAATGATCAACAGTTACGTTACATCACGACAAAGTGAAATAGAGTCAGTAATAAAACTAAACGCAGTGATGGATATGTATCATAATGACTATTCGAATCTTGCTAATCAAATACATTCTGATTCGCTTGCTACAATGACTTTTGAAGAGTATGTTTGTTTTACGGACGTTAGGGCTAAAAACAAGTATGTATCTTGCGCAACATTTCATCCGATGTGGTCTGGTATTGTAGCTATATCGTACGCCGATAGCACTCGGTCTGTTATGAAGACACATTCAACCACCCGCAAAGATACAATTCAAAGAGCTGTCTATGGTTTGAACCCTGTTTTGATTTGGAGTCATATAGACAGCTTAATACCAAAATTATATTTGGACGCACCCCGTGAAGTTAAGGTTCTTTCATTTTGTCCTTTTAATGAAAATATTCTGGTTGGTGGTTTAGTTAGTGGACAAGTAGTCATATGGGATTTGACTGGTAAACTAGAAAATGTTGAAAAGATTGAAATCCTGAGCGAAAAGAGAGAAAAATACCGAATTGCTATGAACGCTCATATGGGATGGATGAAGTCTTTGGATGACAGAGCAGTGGTAAATGCTACTGTTTGTAGTAATCTTATGAATTGTCATTTGAATTCAGTATCTGCTCTCAGATGGGTGTCACCAAATTTTTTAGTAACACCTACAGGAAAAGCGATTCCCACACCAGATAACAAATTGTCTCTGCAGTTCATATCAGCTTCAGTAAATGGAAGTATTCTGGTGTGGAATATGTCAGTTGACAACTTAGGATTCGTTGAAGACAAGAAAGTTAAGAAATCTAAGAGAGTTGCGCGAAAACCATCAGGTTTGCTTACTGACATTTCACCTTTTAAAGTACTTGATCGCATTTTGCAGCCATGCTACAAAATTATATTAAGTGAAGCAGGTCAAGTCGGGACACATTCTATTCAGAGTTTTGGCATGACTCCTCCAAGTGTTAAATATGTTTACACTCCAAAATATAACGGCACTGGTAGAAAATATTTTACTTGTGAAGTTTTAGAACAAAAAGAAGAGGACATGAATTCAGTTTTTTATTTTGGTTCGCAACACGGTTCTGTGACGCGAGCATCTTGGGAAGGCCATGAGTTTAACACTGGTGAAGCAGTTAATACTGAGTTTACTGACATAAAATTTCGTTGTAAAATACATGATGGTATTGTAGTCACCACCCAGAAAAACCCTCTCATTGATTCTATCACATTGACAGTGGGTGGTAAAATATTTGCAATTTGGTCTGATAAATTGTTGGGTCGACCAATCATATGGAAGAAGCGTCCTTATCGTTTGACCGACGGCGCATGGTCATTGCATAAACCTAGTATAGTTTTTATTACTAATGATGAAGGGGGTCTTGAAACCTGGGATCTGCTGTTAAGAAGCGACAAACCAATTTCTGAGCAAACACTTTCAGGGAATATGCTCACCGGACTCAGTCTTCATACTTTGCCATTGACCAAAAATATAATGGGAGTGAGTGACGTCAATGGTTCCTTTAGAATGTTTTTGAAACCACCGATATTTATGTTAGAAAGCCCAAACTATAAAGTACGCATGGAAGCCATGATAGAGAGAGAATTAAAAGTAATGCAATCTTTTATTACTTGGCAAGACAATTTCATAAAAAAATATCCTCATGTTTTGGAAGAAATAAAAAGAAAGGAAGGTATGCTGTTGGCTGAAAAGGAGGAAGAAAAACGTAAGCAGAGGGAAGAATTGGGAAAAAAGCATGAGGAAGAAGTAGAAGCAAGAAGATTAGAGAAAATAAAATATGTTGGCCCGGAAGAGAGATGGCAAAAAATCATACAAAAATTAATAGAAAAAACAATAGCAGTAAAGAAAAGAATTAACAGGGCATTATTAATAGAACACGAGAAACCATTGAGGGAATTAGAAGCACAGCGTTTGGAGAAAGAAAGACGAATGCTGGAAATCATGAAAAACCAAAGAGCAATTTTTCTTGACACTGTAGCGATTCTTTTCCCTGAAGCTATAAAAAAACCACCTAAACCAAAGAAGAGTCTTCTTTCGGACGATAAAGTGGCACTTAAAAAGCAATATCTGGACGAATATAAACACACAAAAAAGGTGGGATTAAAAATAGTGAAGAAAAATCCGTATCGGGTAGAGTTCAGATGGGAAGCCACTCTTGCTGAGGGTAAAGAAAGGCGAGCTGCTCTTAATGCTAACGAAAATATCGTGAAAATGCATTTTTTGAGAATTCGGGAGGAGGCAGGTGGAGTAGACTTGGCCTTAAAACCTGCACATGAGGTACCTAAGAAACAAATAGAGGTAGAAGATGATGAAGAGTCTGTGGATTTATCTTAGAACTTATTGCAGAATTTGTTTTTATATCGTTTCGATATTCAGTTTAGTAGGTAATTTAAACATTACATCTTTAATGCCTGTCATTGCCTAGTGTGAATCCATAAACTAAGGATATTTTTTTTTATGTTGTTTGTATTAAGTATCCAATCATTTGTGTTTAAGTAAACTCTTTTATTTGGTATTAGTAATTTATAAGTAAATCGAAAGTATCATGTAATTTAAAAATATTTTATTAATATAGGCCTGATAATAATATGTTTTCATACTTATTTTTAAAATTTGTTTTTATATTGATTGACTCGTATTTTTTTATGCATCTACAATGTTATTTATGAAAAAAAAATCGCGTTTTGTCTACAATACTGATAACATTAATACATTCTTATTTTGCAAATATACTGAGTTTCTGTTCAGTTACCATTTTATGAATTATAATACTTTCTAATAAATAGTTTTTTATTCTTTGGTCGTTTGTCCACCGCCAAAACATTTTGAAAATGTAAAATGCAATGTAATGTTTGATGAAAATGTAATAGAGTAAGATCCCACAACCTTACTTTTTTTCTCGAGTGACAACCAGTTGTGTTTGTATGTGCTCTGAACGTGTACATATCTGATTACGTAAAAAATTCGAACACTCCCGTGGTAAGGTTATTTTACCTTTTGATTTTTATAATTGATACTCAGGGAATCATTTCAGTATTTATTGTGAGCAGCCCGACCAATCGCAAGTACTCGTATAGCTTAAGACTGCTGTGATCGTAGTACATACATAAACTCCCGCCATATGCTCATGGCATGCCACGGTACGCAGAAACCACAGAACGCCACCTGCTACGATCATACTCCCTTCGCCTCGTCTACTTTCATACGTCGTAATAGGTCGTAATACAAGGTGTAGTTTTGCAACCTCATCAAAATTCAGGAGGTTGTCATAGAATACGTAAATAATCAATATAAATTACGGTTCCTGTTCAATAATAATAAACGCTGCGTTTTCTTGTTGTTTTAATTTGACACTATTTCAGAATGAAGCCCTTTTCAAAAGAGGAGAATCACCCGTTTATCGAATAGACGTCTGCGTTTGTTTGTGTGTGAAAGCGCGGTTATAGGGCTAGTATTAGACGGGCCGCGTTTTAATACGGGTGGTGTACACTTATCGATTTCCGATATTAAGAAAAAAACATAAAAAAATTACCTACCCATTTTATTATTGATTCGGGTCGAGAATCATTAGCATAGTTACCTCCTTGAATTTGACGAGGATGCAAAGCAATACCTTGTATATTGATCAATGGCCGTTTTGTATTTAAGTAAAGAAACAAAATGTTAAATATTTTTAGGGTGACCTATATTCATTGAGAGACTGAAATACTGCACTAAAAGTACTGTGGCAAAAAACTGTACTACCGTACACGAGCTGTAAGAAAATGTAATTTCTGTCACGATTCTCTGTGTCAATTTTACATTTGGTAAAAGTATTTTACTCTTCGTATTTTCTCTTTGGTGTCAACCATGAACTTTTATGTCAAAAGTTGGTTTAGATATTCTACTCTTTGGTCAAAAGATAGTAATTGTAAAAATATTGTGGTCATTGTAATAAACAATTAGAAATTGAAGATTTATATAATTATTGGGTATTGTGCAAATCCACAAAACTAAGATGTCGTCTATGGAAACGCAGCCTCAACCTCGCAGAAAGAGGTTCATTCCAAAATATGAAGTGGAAGGTGTTCACATAATAACTCTGAGTGAAGAAACACAAACCCTCGTAGAAGCGGTGGTAGGATCTAATGTTTATGCACAATATCCTTGGACGCATGTAGCCAAGGATAAAATTCTGGAATCGATTTTCTTAAGTGGCGAATATTCCGAATTTTATCCATTGCGTAAGGAGATAGAGGACTATCCTGAAGATAAAGTGCTCCTTGGTTACATAGTAGATGAATCAAAAAACACCGATGACTTTTACGTATGTTGTACAATACAAGCCAGAGATCATTGCAAGCAGCAATCTGAAAGATTTATTAGAAGGCAAGAAAAAAAATTGGAAAAAGCTGTCCAGAAGAAACCTAGACCCTGGGTAAATTTAGGAAGTGATTTTGAAATTATCCAAGAGATTCCTGTAAATACAAGAACTTTAATGGAGTTAGAGGTAAAGGCCAAGTTTCCCACTGAATATGAACCTGAGAAGTTCAATGTTAGGGATACTAACTCCGTCAGGGACGGTTTTATAGAGTTAAAACAGTACAGACAGAAGTTTACTACTGTCATGAAGCGGAGAATAGATTGTGGATCTCAGATTGCTCCAGCAATTATTCATAGATTTGCTCAAACTCAGCTTAAATATCCAAAAAATATGTGGACACAATCGCTTGCGGACTCTTTAGGGGCGATGGCTGATTTTGTAGGTGGCGGTGATGCTAGCAAAGCCCAAGATGATGAGGACGACGACGACAAAAGTTCAGATGATGAACAAGCAGCGGAAAAAATACCACTTGACCCGGTAGGGCTGGCTTCATACAGAGCTGCATTAACTCGTATGCGTCGACCGTCCTATATAAAATCGATCAATAGGTACGTCAAATCTCGAGAAAGTGAATTAGACTCTATGATAGAACTTAACACGGTGATGGATATGTATAAAAACGATTATCCAAATCTTGCGACCCAAAAATATCAAGACACTCTTGGTACCATGGCTTTTGAAGAATATGTTTGTTTTGCAGACGTAAGGGCCAAAGACAAGTTTGTATCCTGCGCAGCATTTCATCCGATGTGGTCTGGTATTGTTGCTATTTCATACGCTGATTCTCATCCGGCTGTTATGCACGTACCTACGATAACACGCCAGGACCCAATTCAAAGGGCGGTATATGGTTTAAACCCTGTTTTGATTTGGAGTCATATAGACAGTTTAATACCAAAACTGTATTTGGAGTCACCCCGTGAAGTCAAGGTTCTGTCATTTTGTCCTTTTAATGAAAATATTCTGGTTGGTGGTTTAATAAGTGGACAAGTAGTGGTTTGGGATTTAACTCATAAACTCGAAAATGTTGAGAAGATTGAACTTTTGAGCGAAAAGAGAGAAAAATACCGAATTGCGATGAACGCTCATATGGGGTGGATGAAGCCAGTTCATGATAGGGCGGTAGTAAGTGCCACTGTTTGTAGTGGGCTACAGAATTGCCATTTTCATACAGTTACTGCTATCAAATGGCTATCGCCAAATTTTTTTGTTACTCCTACCGGGAAAATGTTACCTGTGGAAAATAACAAGCTATCGATGCAGTTCCTGTCAACTGGAGTTGAAGGACGGATTTTGGTATGGAATTTGTCCGTTGACAACATAGGATTCATTGAAGGTAAGAAAGTCAAGAAATCAAAAAGAGTTCCGCGGAGGCCTTCAGCGTTGTCAACTGATGTTTCTCCTTTTAAGATATTAGATCGTATTTTACAGCCAGTCTATAGAATTATATTAGGTGCAGCAGAAAATCCCTGGTCTTTTTCCATTCAGAGTTTTGGTATGACTCCACCAAGTGTAAAATATACTTATACCCCAAAAAACACTGGCACTGGCAGAAAGTATTTTTCGTGCGAAATTTTAAAACAAACACAAGAAGACATGAATACTTTTTTTTATTTTGGTTCACATCACGGTTCACTAACACGGGCATCTTGGGAAGGCCATGACTTCAACACTGGTGAAGCAGTGAATTCCGAGTATGCTGATATACATTACATTGGTAGAATACATGATGGTACTATAGTTGCTACTCATAAAAATCCTCTAATCGATAATATAACATTAACAGTGGGTGGTAAAATATTTGCGATTTGGTGTGACAAACTGAAGGGTCGACCACTTATTTGGAAGAAACGTCCTTACCGTTTAACGGACGGGGCATGGTCACAGTATAAACCAAGTATACTTTTTATTGTCAATGATGAAGGAGGTCTTGAAACTTGGGATTTGCTGTTAAGAAGCGACAAACCAATTTCTGTGCAAACACTTTCAGGAACTATGCTCACCGGAGTTAGTCTTCATACGTTGCCATTGACAAAAAATATAATTGGAGTCAGTGACATTAATGGTTCCTTTAGAATGTTTTTAAATCCACCGATATTTATGTTAGGAAGTCCAACTTATACAGCTCGCATGGAGGCCACGGTTGCAAGAGAATTGAAGGTTATGCAATCTTTTATGAGTTGGCAAGAAAGTTTCATAAAAAAAAATCCTCACGTCTTACTACAATTAAAACGAAAGGAAGGTTTACTTTTGGCTGAAAAAGAAGAAGAAAGACGTAGAAAAAAAGAAGAACTGGAAAAACAGATTGAAGATGAATTAGAAGCAAAGAGATTACAGAGATTAAAAATCATTGGCCCTGAAGAGAGATGGCGGAAAGTCATACAGAAACTAATAGAAAGAACAATTGCAGTAAAGAAAAGAATAAACAGAGCATTATTAATAGAACACGAGAAACCATTGAGAGAATTAGAAGCACAGCGTTTAGAGAAAGAAAAACGAATGCTGGAAATCATGAAAAGCCAACAAACTATTTTCAATGACACTGTTGCCATCCTTTTCCCTGAAGCTATAGAGAAGCCTTATATAACAAAAAAGAGTGGTTTTGCTGAAAATAAAGAAGCACTTAAAAGAGGTTTTCTTGAAGAATATGATTATATTAAAATAAGTGCAGCGGAAATGGTAAAGAGAAATCCATATAAGAGAGACTTCCGATGGGAATCTACTCTTGCTGAGGGAAAAGAAAGACGAACTGCTTTGAATGCTTCTGAGGATTATGTAAAAATGCATTATATGAGAATTGAGGAGGAATTTAGAGATGTCACTTCTGGTTACCCTACAATATTAGAAGACGGAGAGCCTCAAACGCAGGTAGAAGAGGAAGAGAACGCTGCAGATGAACAGCTTTAGAGTTTTAATTTAAAAGCTGTTCGAGAACGTCGTATTGACCATATTGATCTTTGTATCCTGCAAACCTGCCGTACTAAATTTCAACTGCCAGTTATAAATGTAACAGTAATTTCTGGAGAGGTTATGGAGGTGAATATTAATTGCTTAGAGGGTTTCAGTCGTTGCTGTTTTAGGTAGAAGAAATTAAATGTTTTGCATTTAGCAGGTTTGCTTCAAGCAATTTTTTAATATATATTTTTTTAAGATTCGACATTTTTATTGGTGGCACCAAAAAAGCGTTATCCTATCGTGCTGTCTGTCTGTGCACCAATTAGCTTTACAGATCATTAAACAATTACGCAATATTGATATTGGGCGTGCAGAGGTCCTAGTGGACTAAGTGTTAATCTATCAAATGGGTAAGACAAAAGAACTGGCCAAGTGCGAGCTGGACTCGGACTTGGTTCCGTAGCACCAATCAATATTTTAACGCACATTCAAAGGTCAATTTTACACTCAACAGCAAAACGAAATGTATTTTCGGTAGTAATTAAGTAAATGAAAAACAATGTTACTGCTATACAGGGCATCCCACGGATATGCCACATGGAGGGAAAGTACCTTGACTATTGTAGATGGAACATTTTACTGAAAGAAGACATTATTTGAATTTAAACAACAATTTAAACTGCATTCATAGATATTTAAATAATTATATGGTTGAACCGGGAATCGAACCCATTACATGAGAAAAATCAGCCTGTAGCTTTATCATACCGATCGAAAGGCTTCATCATAAGGATTATTTTTTGCTAAATAACATAGTATCACAAATAAAAGGAAGACCATGAATTTTAACATTTGATGTGAAATTTTGTTGAAATTTTGATCCCCAGATCTAACCCCGTTAGATTTTTTTTGATGGGGTTATGTAAAAAATTGAGTTTACAAGAACCAGTATGAACGTGTCCACGAGCTACAAGCAGAACTTAGACGTATTATTCTAAATATCCACCACAACAAGATCAAAAAATCGACAGAGAGCGAAATAATCCAAAGAGTGCGACTTTGTATTCAACAGGAAGAGACTCATTTTGAGCATTTTTGATAAATTGATTAATTTTGTATTAAAAATGTTAAAATTCATGGTCTTCCTTTTATTTGTGACACTATGTTATTTAGCAAAAAATAATCCTTATGATGAAGCCTTTCGATCGGTATGATAAAGCTACAGGCTGATTATTTTTCTCATGTAGGTAACGGGTTCGATTCCCGGTTTAACCATGTAATTATTTAAATAAATATGAATGCAGTTTAAATTGTTTTTTAAATTAAAATAATGTCTTCTTTCAGTAAAATGTTCCATCTACAATATTCAAGGTACTTTCCCTCCATGTGGCATATCCGTGGGACGCCCTGTAGTTTCACGAAAGAGGACAAATATCTCAAAAGCTAAATATCTAATCTTATTCAAACCAATTTTCGGTGAAAGTTTTTTTATGTTCTACAAACCTACATTTGAAAGCATAGATTTTTCATCCTCTTAATTTACAAATTCATATTATTTTTTAAGAGCTTTTGATAGACACCCCACACAGTAATGTTTATACGTAGAAATTGTAAACCTTCAGCAAGTATGGAGGGCCACCCCCATTTCTTTTTCATTCACAGTCTCGGAGTAAAATGATTGTGACATACGGACGGACATATACCTAGACAGTCAGACAGGACGAATCTAAAAGGGTTCCGTTTTTGCCATTTGGCAACGGAACCCTAAAAATTGGTGATGCTGATATATTAGATAGCTTATGCCAATGCTTTAAAGTGGTTGCAGAAATAAGCAACACTTGGAAGGCAATCACCACTTTTCTTGACCTTCACGTCTCTTTAAGTTAAATTGTCTCCATTGCTCATTCAGCCTTAAACGGTTGTACGTTTTGAATAAAACATATTGCGGGTAAAAAAAAGTTGTAGGTCTATCGTTGCCGTCTCTAAAGTCGAGATTGATAAACCGTAACTAAAGGCTAGATTCACAAACAGCAGTTTCACTTTGCTTTACTAAGTAAGGTTAGCTTTTGAACGTAAACAAAAAGTGGTGGCTATGGTGTGTGGGCTCCATAACGATTCAGGTTTTCAATGCAAGGTGACTCATTTGTCATCTTGCTTATCATTAAACTTCATCACTTATCATCTACGGCTCGACTTCATCCATTGCTGGGTCTAGGTCGCTCTTTGCTCGTGCCAAGCTTTTTATTATTAGTTTAGAGTTTAGACGAATCCTAGAATATCTTTTTCTTTTTTTTATTGAATAATGTTATTAATGTTAATTCTTTTGTTATTTATCATTAATTATAATTAATTATGAACAGTTTAATTGTCACGGGCACATTATGTTATCTCTTTTGTGATGATTAGTTTAGTAACTCAGAATATTTATGTTCTTACTAATTATTACTATTAATCTAATTATATTTGCTCCTGTTTTCATGTTACCTATTGTTACATTTTATTTGATTGTTACTTTTTTATTATTATTTGTGTCATGAAACTCACAGACGATTATAATCCTAGCTAGATTTTTTCAAAGATGTTTGTCATTTAAGGTACACGTTTTCTAAGTGGCCGCTTTTAGCTTTGACATGTTTGCGAATACTGTTGGAGAACAATGTCTTAAATAATGTCGTAAATCAAGCTTGCCAACACATTAATGCTTTTTATTTCACTTTCACTAGAATACCCAAACAAAGCCCAAATTTAATTGCACTTTTGGAATTTCGACCAAAGAGTAGAATATTTATACCTATAGGAATTCGACTCTTGGCATAGAGAGACCCATGGATTTGCAACACTCGGGGTGTTGCAACTCCATAGGTCAGACAGAACGGCAAAACTTAATTATTTACTTTAACTTTGTTACGTTGGTTCAATTTTTTGTTAAAAAGTTTTTATGATATGAGATGTCTCAATTTACTAATTGTGTTTGTGAAAACAGGCATAACTAGTTCATCCCTCACCCCTCATATTGCTTAAACTGACATCTTTAGGACAGATATACCAACAAGTGATTCGCCCCTCCGCGGGGCATCTTGTTACTTTTATCGCATGAAGATGTTGTACTCAGTGCTATAGAAATTATTATTCTGTTCAAAAAGAGCTATCCGACCAAGGACTACTCATCAATCAATCAAACCGCTTACCAAATGAACATAAACTTTTTTGTGACAGATATAACATAGGGACTGCCTCGTTAGTGAGGAGAGAAATTGTTATTGGGTTTTTCCATCAGGAATTCCTAAGTAGTAGCCACGGAGTCTGGATTTGTGCCCGGTTGATGGCAATAGGCTCGCCCCTTTTTACATGGGAACTTAAACATAACTGGTGAAATGTGGGTGTACTATTAGGTACACCTCTGCCTAACCCTTCGCGGATTACAGGCGTGATTTTATGTTATGTAACTTGCTCTTCAAAACCAAAGTTAACATTAAATGTGTTTATGAAAGGAGCAAATTTCAGTTTAAAGTGGGTTAAAGTGGTTCTGTACCGAGTGCCTTTGGCGAAAGTTACTGGAGTGGACTAAATACGGGTGCAGTTACTAAATGTTCTTCTCGAACTTGTGTATCAAAGTTGAAAGTTAAAGTGGGCAACTAAAACCTGGACATTTAAATGGTTTGGTCATGTTTGTCCCGCATATTTTATGAGGCAAATGTTCTGGGCACAGACACGAGCTCAAATGTTTGGTTATTTTTATTTCAGCAGTTATATGGGTAGCGGTATAGGTAGTCAGATAGGCAGTCGGTCTGTGTAAAATATTGGTATTCAGCTGCATTCGGTTAGACTGGAAGCCGATCTCAAAATAGTTGGGACAAGATTAGGCAGATTATGAGTAATATCTTCAAACGTAGAATTTAAACATGTAATAAAATATTAAACTAGCCAGGAACAAGAAGGTTGCGAAATTCAGGTACAGCGACCCTAACATAATAAATTTTCCGTTTAGTCTACATTTGACATCATAGTCTACTATTGACAGATTCTACATATGATTAGGCGCACCCTGTGCAACACGGTCGACGGAGCCTTGCTTCGCGGGGCTTCTATTACTGGGTGGTTTAAAAAAAAAGGAACCACGAAGGGGATGGCGGGGTCCGAAATACCCCGCCATCCCCTTCTAAACTAGCCTGACCGAGCCGGGGTACCTCAAGTCCCAAGCTCGCTTCGCTCGATCTTGTATCCTAGGTTCTCTGTGCCTTTTTACTAAGTCTAATACGAGAGCGAATAAGAATAGTAGTTTATGATGTCAAAATTAGAATCTGTCAAATTCAGACTAAACCTAATTTTCAGGGAAGTGAACAGCTGTGTGACAGCCCAGAACCGACTCACCACAACCAAAGATTGTAAATGAATTGAATGATCATCGTATTCAATGGTAACCTTTCACTTACTGCTGAGTACCTTTTAGCCATAGCTAAAGCATAGCCATAGCTGTGTGCCTTTTTCAGACAGCAGTTCTCTAAACACTTTTCTTATAAATAAAAACAGTAATAAAATACTCATTTGCTCCAGAGATTGCGACTTAAGACTCTCGGTTAAATGGAATTTATTCGGTTACCTGTTTTCAAGAAAAGTAATTTATGAATCACGCTTTGTTCCCTTTTTCATTAAATATTCATAACAGCGGATCGACTCTTGAAAATTTCAATTTCTTGTCATTTCCTTTGTAATCGCAGTACATAATGTAATATTAAAACTCGTTCGAGCTCGCAGTTCAGTAAGAGCAGCCGTATCGTCCAGGTTAAGTAATGCTTGACGGGGGATTAGTCCGTAGATGAGTGACCATCCATCCATTATAAATACCAAGACTCCTCCGGGTCTCGGAAGGCTCGTTAAGCTTGTGGTCCCGGCTGTCATTATTGACAGTCGTTACGGACAGTCAGAGGCTCAAATGTCTAACAACCAGTCTTCCAAGGGGATATCGTGTTACCTAGTAACTGCGTTTGTGGAGACCAGATATTATTTGGTATCATTTCATGGAACAACTGCTCCATGTAAAATAATGGTAATCAGGTGCATTCGGTTCGACTGGAAATCGATCCAGACATAGTTGGCAAAACGTTGGGTAGAAGATGACTTAAAACTAATTCGACTGATGACTGATGACAACGCTGCATCGGAAGACCATGATTGCCATTCACTTTGAGTATTTTATGCTCTCGGTCAGAATGGGCCCAAAAATTTTAATTTTAGAACGGGCAACTGTTCTAACAAAACTTGTAACAGAAGATTTGGTTACCTACTGGATAGAAAATGTAGGTAGATTTAACATTATGTACATACATTTTCGCATACGTTTGCTGCTCAATGTAATTAATTTTTCGATGCAAATGACGGTGTACCCATCGATGGTGTATCTATATCCACATTAGAGTTAGTGAACGAAGGCTGTGATCCAAGTACTTTATTCTATTCAGTTCAAAGCGTGTCAAATAAAACAGGGAAACATGTCTAGGTTTACAATCCACTAAAGAAGGATCAAATCACGAAATTCACACATTTGCTTTGTAAAGAGCGGTCGCCTTCGGTCCTGAATAAATACTTCATTCAGAGAGCATGTGGACCAACAAGATTAACGATGAAACATATTTGTGTTCTGATTCCAGTTAATCCACTTAGGAATCCACACACTTAGGTAACCATGTCATTACATATTTAATCCATACTAGCTGTACCCGGCATGCGCACTTTTCCCTATCTAGTACTACCTCCTTGTATTTCTACTACTCGACCAAGCTACCTACCTACTACCTATTTTCTCACATTTTAAACCTTCCTTGAACTACCATAAATATTGGCCGACTCGATTTGCTTAATGCTGGTTTTGAAAACCAGCACTAAGCAAATCGAGTCAGCCGTTCTCGAGTTTTTGTGAGACTAACAAACGTCAATTCATATTCATATACATATGTATACAAGGTGTAGTTTTGCAACCTCGTCAAAATTCAGGAGGTTGTCATAGGAAACGTAATCAATATAAAATACGGTACCTGGTCAATAATAATAAGCGCTGCTTTTTTAGTTGTTTTAATTTGACACTATTTCAGAATTAAGCCCTTTTCAAAAGAGGAGAATCATCCGTTTATCGAATAAACGTCTGCGTTTGTTGTGTGTGTGAAAGCGCGGTTATAGGGCTAGAATTAGACGGGCCGCGTTTTAATACGGGTGGTGTACACTTACCGATTACCGACATTAAGAAAAAAAATATTAAAAAATTACCTACCTATTTTATTATTGATTCGGGTCGAGAAACAGTAGCATAGTTACCTCCTCGAATTTGACGAGGATGCAAAGCAACACCTTGTCTAAATAGATAGATTAATATTAATTATAATGCCAAAGTAACTGCCTGTCTGTTACCATAATCATGCCTAAACTGCGGACCGGATTCCGATGAAACAGGTTTAGGCCATCGGATGTGACGTACGTGGGATGATTGAATTATTTCACGTGGACAAAACCGAGTGATACACAGAACATAACATGTTTGTACAAAATTCGCGCCAATTGTGTCAACTTATTGAATATGCACACTACTCGTATTAGTCCCAGTTTGAATACTTCCATATTCAAACCAACCGTTTCAGTGTGTGGTGACTTGCTTATCACAAAATTCACTTCCATGTCTCACAAGGTTTTTTATCAGTTTAACCATTAAAAAACATACAAATAAAAATAAATTGAAAGTTCGTAATTTCAAAATAAGAGCTTTTTAGAAGTAAAAATTTACTGAATGCATATGAAAGTATAAACGATACTTTTAACAAAAATACATTTTTATTTTTGTCTGTCTGCCTGTTTGACCCGGCTAATCTCCGAAACGGCTGGACTGATTTCGACGGGACTTTTACTGGTAGATAACTAATGTTATAAGGAGTAACTTAAGCTACTTTTTTATTTTGTAAAAAGGATTAGGTTTCCGTGCAAAAAAAAGAAAACCCTTGAAATAGTTAAGAAATTCTAATTCTGGGGAAGGGAAGGGGAGAAATATTTTTATGGCGGTCAAGAGCTTGTATAAATTAATAATATTTCTTACCACATTAAGCTCCTCCATGTCTTCACAGTTAAACGATGTCCTGCATAGTTTGCGCTTCATATGTGCTGGGTTCAGATTTGCTGTTTGAAGAAATTCACTGGACGAAGACACCTCGCTTGAAGGTCAGCATCTAATAAGAAAAAAAAAGTACTTAAAAACTTTTTTTTAGGGTGAATGCCAGAGGCATCGCACATGATGCCATCCCAGAGATTAGGCAATGTGTCTTTGCACCTGTAAATGCAGGGTGTAAATGGACCATTCACAAAGTTGTCAACTACGGATTCTGTACATAAAACTAAGCACCCTGCGCAAAAGTTGTTGGTGGGAAATGACTTCTTTACTTTTCTTTTCTTTCTTTCTTTCTTTTCTTTCTTTCTTTCTTTCTTTTCTTTCTTTCTTTTCTTTCTTTCTTTTCTTTCCTTTTCTTCTTTTTTCTTTCTTCTTTTCTTTCTTTTCCTCTTTCTTATTATTCTTTCTTTGGCGTGAAAAATTATGGTTATTGCGCTCGATGTAACACATTCAATTCAAAACATTGTGCTGATAGGTGCATTGAATAGTACAGGTTTATGGAAGTATGTAAAGATATAATATTTAAAAAACAAAAACGAGTGAAAAAGTTGGAATTTTAACATTCTACATCTCCGGAACTAGAAGGTTCTCAGGTATGGTCTAGAAAAAAAAACGCATTTTACCTACGAGTTCGGTTTTGTATAGAACGACTAAATTATATTATGTTTTGCCGGTAACGGTCTTCTACTAGTTACTACACACACTCGTTATACATGGATTTACATTTACGTTATACATTCAGATTATTTATACTGAAGGTAGTGTTGATTTTGTAGGGATATAATTATCGTTAATCCCATCCACTATGCCCATATACTATTGTAGTCTTTGATCCCATATTTTAGCAGGCGCATTATGTTATTATATACCTACCTTCACATTTTGTTAGTTAATCCAACCTTTTAGTAGAAATTACAGACATCTTTGCTAAATTATGTAGATAAACACTACGTGTGAAGTAACACTATTAACTGTTTAGCTGATTTTATAAGTTCCTAAGTACTTATGAGTGGTCGTTTTATTTTTACTTTGTGTAGATTATTCCGCCATAACTGCTCTCAAAACGGTGAAAAATACTTAGTTAAGAAACCAGCAACAAAGCAAGCTTATAGTAAAAAATATCTTTTTCATCCCACCATCTCGGAAAGAGTATTTTTAATCTTCAATATCTGAGTGGAAAAGCCGTTTTTATTCTCTAGAGGATAAAGTAAATTGAATTTAGAACATCGTGTGCACTAAGTTTGTGAATTAAAAGAAACATTAAACCTATTTACTGCTACCTCTATGGTGCCGAATATATCATACAACTTTTTTTTAATTTGTTAAAAACTCAGACTCGGAACCTTCTTGGTGTTCTTTTTTCAATTTGCTTTGTACGCGGTTCTTTACGCGGCATTTTTTCACGTCATTGTTAAACCTTATATTAAAAACAAGAAACTTGAAAACAAATGAAAAAACTAAAATGAGTGATTCTAGCGACGAGTTAGTTTGCTTGACGCCAACAGAATTGACTGAAACTGTTAATAATGCGCAAATGAGCTTTCTCCCTCAACAATCACGCGAGACGTATTTAAAACAGTACGATATGTTCAACACGTGGCGA
This sequence comes from Standfussiana lucernea, assembly GCA_964057025.1. Classification (NCBI taxonomy): domain Eukaryota; kingdom Metazoa; phylum Arthropoda; class Insecta; order Lepidoptera; family Noctuidae; genus Standfussiana; species Standfussiana lucernea. The sequence goes on along the minus strand of OZ059793.1, from coordinate 15,391,251 downwards.
CTAGCAAAAGGAGCCAAAACTTTCTCAGAAAACGTTTTGCTGGCATATTTTATAGAATTATCCGAGAACAAGAAAGCAAGCACTCTATGGAGTACGTATTCGATGCTAAAAGCAACAATAAAGATGAAAAAAGACAAACATATCGATACCTATCCTAAATTAGTGGCATTTTTAAAAAGAGCCTCATCTGGTCATCAACCAAAAAAATCGAAGGTTTTCACAGTATCTGATATTGAAAAGTTTCTTAACGAAGCACCCGATTCCGTATATTTGGCGGCAAAAGTAAGTCAGTTGCACATTCAGTATCTACTTAAGTATATTAATCTCAATTAAATAGTATACTTAGTAGATGTTGATAGGCATAATTATGCGTTCATATCAATTTTATTCATTTATCTACTACAATACTCTTTACGTTATAGGTTGTTCTTATTATTGGAATAAACGGAGCATGTCGAACTAATGAACTAACACAACTTAATGTCAAAAACATTGAGAAACATTCAGATGACTTACTATTAATTAATTTACCTAATACAAAGACAAAAAGAGACCGCAACTTCGTCATTCGCAAGGAATACGTAACGATTGTTGAGAAATATCAAGCCTTACGCCCGCCTAACACTCCAATCAATCGATTTTTTCTACAGTATCGCAATGGAAAGTGTGTTAGACAGCCTATGGGTACTAATAAAATTGGCAGTATCCCACGAGAAATAGCAACATTTCTTGAACTTCCAGAACCCCTGTTGTACACGGGTCATTGTTTCCGACGAACTTCAGCCACACTTTTGGCTGATTCCGGAGCTGATCTCCTGTCCCTTAAGCGCCACGGAGGCTGGAAGTCCAATGCAGTTGTAGAGGGATACATAGAGGATTCCATCCAAAATAAGTCTAAAATATGTGAAGGCATCGTAGGAGCCATTACACTGAAAGAGCCTCAATCGGATCCTTGGACTGGCCCTTCTACATCAAAAATAAGCCGTTATGAAACACCTAACCATCTCCCTCTCTCTCCAACATTCACGCCAAGGGAATCCGATGAATCGGTACAACTATTAAGTATGACAGATAGTTTACCGAAAAACAGTACACAAGTGACTAACACCAATATTACAGTACCAAACAAAAATATTACACTCAATTTAAATAACTGTAGCAACGTTACTTTAAAATTTTCTTAATTATACCTTAGTATTATTTTGTTATAATTTAAAGATTATTCTGTAATACTTACCTGTCATAATGTAGTAATTAATACCTAAACTGAAATAAAAGTGTACCTATCTTGTGATTATAAACGTTTTTTTTTTTTGCATTTAGTCATTTCCTCGCTGAGGTGGAATGAAAAGTTACGTGTTGCACTCGAGTGCAAAGATTTTTCACCTCGTGCTCTTTTGATTCCCTCGCTAACGCTCAGGATTCTAATTTTGAATCACTCGCTGCGCTCGTGATTCAATTTTAGAATCCTTCGCTTGCTCGGTCATCAAAATTGAACACGCGGTTAAAAAGCAACTTTGCACTCTTGTATAACAAATAACTATTAATAACAAGCTTATAAATAATAATATAGACATGACGTATTGATATTTTTTTCAAATTCTTCTCAGCAAAAACTTTTAATTTAAACACAGATCATGGGGGTGCATAAAAATAACTAGTTCGCCATCTTTGGGAGTCCGCCATATTGGATTTAGAATGAAGTCACTTAGTTAACCAAGCATTGTCCTCCAAACTAAACGTGTATGCAAAATTTCAGCTCAATCGGTTAGGGGTTACTGTTTTAAAAATCAGTTGCAAGATTTCACTTAACAAACATACATTGCAAGTTAAATAAAGCATAAAAATTCTAACATGTGACTAGATCTACCCGAATGGGACCACGTCGTTTATTACGGTTCATTGCCTCTCATAGAGAGCAAGCCTGTGACCCAGAAGTTAGAACGTTATAAGGTGGGTGTACCATGGAAGGCCACTCTAATAAATAAACAGTTATTATTCGTTCATATACTGGATAAATGAAACGAACGAATATTTAAGTAATACTTTGTTTTATTCCGTAAAATATAAACCACTTTTTTAAATTTCAGATTTGATCCATATTGATTAAACTTAAGTTTCATTGAGCTCTTAAAAATGGCCTTGCTAGGAACAAGGCTCCTTAGAAGGCCATTATAATAAATCAGTTATTTAACACTAAAAGTTTATAAATAGCCATTAAATCTACAATAAAAAGAAGTGGTTTATATATTACGTAATAAAACAAAGTATTACTTAAATATTTGTTAGTTTAATTTATCCAGTAAATAAACGAATAATAACTATTTATTTGCTAGAGTGGCCTTCTATGGTACACCCACCTTATTTTAACGTCGCCGATTTCCGATATCAATGAAGCAAGGGACCGTACTGCCAAAATAGTGGCGCGAGCGATTCACCGCCGCGTCTGTGATTTCTAGTTCGATGGATGTTTATGTAGATAGAAGGAATTTGTCATCACATGGCAATAACTACGAAATTTTAATAATTGGCCTTCAAAGGAGCATGGCCTTCCATGGTCCACCCACCTTAGGCTATCTTTGCATGCTATTCCCATTAATAAAACAAGAGTGAATAAATAAACTTCAAAGCCTACTTAGGGAATACACCTATAACTGAAACTGGACTAAGATAATACTATGACACCTTTATAAAACCTTCTTTAAGACTGTAGCCAATTTATTACACGTTTTAGACCCGATGATACCCTGAGGCCCGTTTATCGGAATAAAATATTAGCCCTTAGCGGTATACCGACGGTAAATCACCTATAAAGCTGTAGAATATTCAACGAAAGAGATCAGAGGTAATGTACTTAACCTGTCAGGCCTGAAAATGGAAGAACGAAGTGGCAGGCTAATGGCCGGTTTCACAGACACTAGCCGACATGATAATAATAATAAATAAAATCATTTAATTCGAGTATCACTGACTCATAATAGAAATAATACACCCATACAGTCACATTACATACCCAACATTACTAATTCAATTCAATCCAATTCATAACAATTTAATTTACTCAATTCAATTACAATAAGTCACGAAAATTCTTACTACTAACATGGTTCTTAAGAACCAGAGTTACATACATACATACAACGGTATGCAACTACTCGTAGGTACCTGATGAAATCACCATGTAAATCATTTGTACCTAATTCAATTTGCTCAGACTTTTGTTTCAGGCGCTCGGAGGGACTTGAGTCAAGCTTGACTACAATGCAAGGCAACTCAATATCTATGATTGTCTCTGAACGAGGCATAACGTGGGAAAACATCAGCTAAAAAAAAATATATAGAGACCTGGTGCACTACTCGGTGATGTACACGATTTATCGCATGCTACATGTCTCATGCTATCTTGAACAAAACTGGTTTGTTGTGTGAAACTTTCTTCTTGGACGAAGCTTTTGCGGCCAAATATTGTGGTTGTCGTAGTGCGCGAGGTCCCCTAGAGTCCTCATTCGTGGGGCTATTTTAATTAATACTCAAAGGGGTACAAATAGGTATACCTATAATCTCTGTATTGTATCGTACTAGTGTCCTCGTTCTATTGTGTTAAAACTCATGATTCGCATCAATGAGCTTCAGTTACCATATTTGTGAATGAATCTCGTATGAAATATTCATTGATTCGTCGTAAATATGATTTTCAGGCTGTAACGGTTATTTGAAAACTTTGTATCGAATATTCAATTTCATTCGCGTGGCACCTTTTATTGTAGTGTTTGTAAAACTACAAACTGTGATTTTGTATTTTATTGGGTTATGAATGTTTTTTTTTAAGCTTGGCAGAAACACAATGCACGTTATATTGGTCTAGTCTTTTGAATAGATCGTTGATATGATACGTAGGAGTTGGCTCCTACGTATCTAGCAAAAAAAAAGGCACAGCCGTACCACCCTTTTCTTGAAGCCATTCAGGATATTTTCAACCCCCCTAACTTCCTTGTAGATAAAGTTAAAATCCTGAATTTTCTGTGAATCAATTGTATTTGTGGTAATTTATCGTAGTGGTGGTGCTCATAATAAACGGTGTAAATACACCCTTAATGAAGCCGAGAGGCACTGGTTCTTCCCGCCATTGCATTTTTTTTTCGTCCTGGACCATATCTGGGATTCTTGTAATTACGGAGATATTGGAGGTCAAAGTTCCGACTTTTTCGCAACTTTTTAAAGTTATATCTTTATTTTAATGCACCTATCAGCACAATGTTTTGAGTCTGAATGATTTAACACCCCAAAAAAAGTTCAAGTGGTTCAAGTGGTTTGATGTACAGAAAGCATTCTGTACATCAAACTAAGTAACCCTACGCAAAAAAATATATTGCCGGTTGGGAAACCACTTTTTTTGGGGCCGTCAACCCAGCAGGGTTGACGGCTTCGTAAAGGGTCCATTTACACCTTGTATGTGTTATTTCAGTTCAATGAGCTACATAGCTATACTGCCACTGTCTATTACTTTGTGGTTTGTAGACGTACAAAACAGATGCTTATCATCTAATACTTACTGAAGTTCTATTTAGATAGAAATACAAAAAAAAACCGCTTAGGAAGACGATATTGAAAAATCCAGTACCTACTCGGAACCGAACCGATCCCGATTATTTCGGATATTAAATTGTTGATTGGGACGCAATTTAATAATGAAAAGTCGATAGCAATTACATCTCCAATGCATGATTGAAATGGAAAGAGAATTACTACGGAACCCATGCTGTGGGTGAAATATAAAAAAATTCTCTCTTCTTTCGTTTCGACACAACGATTTTTTGAGATATGGCTCCAATTCTTTGGTAAAAATATTTGTCATTCAGCACGAAGGTATCGTATGTGTTTTGTGCGTACATAAATAAATAAGGTTTAAAAACATTTTTACATCAGAAAAAACTTGGTAAAATTTGTGGGTTCACTATACACCAAGTCTTCTTTTTCGAGGAATACATGCAGAAAGTTATGTACATAAATGTGGAAAAATTACATGTGTGAAACTATGCAAATACTCCTAAAAGTGTTCAATGGGTAGTTTTAATAGTAAATAACCCTTTAACAGGCGTAACAATTTAGCTATCGGAAAATAATGCTAAATTAATAGGCATAAGTATTATTGGTAGATAATAAATTTCAACTTTTTTACATGTTTTTATTTTCTTCAAGTAATTAGTGAGTGATTGAAAAGTCTTGTAATAACTTGTGTAAAACAATAGAATAACTAACAGGAACACATTATTTAATTATTCAGCTGAAAAATATGGTAGGAGAAATATTCCCTTTGCCTTATAAAGGGATAAATCTGTGGCTTGTGATTTTACTAGGTAATAAGAAAAGTGACTGTGCTTGACAGTCTTTAATAGTGTGGTCGAGGTAAGCAGTTTTCTTTCTTGCAGTAAGTAATCAAAACAAAATACAGTTTAAGTTTTTTTCCTTCTCAAAGATGTTGAAAAAAAACAACCAACACTTCAAAAATAAACGTATGTATAGGTAAGTTTTTTTAAAGTACATGATATCTAAGGTGGGTGTACCATGGAAGGCCACTCTAATAAATAAACAGTTATTATTCGTTCATATACTGGATAAATGAAACGAACGAATATTTAAGTAATACTTTGTTTTATTCCGTAAAATATAAACCACTTTTTTAAATTTCAGATTTGATCAATATTGATTAAACTTAAGTTTCATTGAACTCTTAAAAATGGCTTTGCTAGGAACAAGGCTCCTTAGAAGGCCATTATAATAAATCAGTCATTTAACACTAAAAGTTAATAAATAGCCATTAAATCTACAATAAAAAGAAGTGGTTTATATATTACGTAATAAAACAAAGTATTACTTAAATATTTGTTAGTTTCATTTATCCAGTAAATAAACGAATAATAACTATTTATTTGTTAGAGTGGCCTTCTATGGTACACCCACCTTATTTTAACGTCGCCGATTTCCGATATCAATGAAGCAAGGGACCGTACTGCCAAAATAGTGGCGCGAGCGATTCACCGCCGCGTCTGTGATTTCTAGTTCGATGGATGTTTATGTAGATAGAAGGAATTTGTCATCACATGGCAATAACTACGAAATTTTAATAATTGGCCTTCGAAGGAGCATGGCCTTCCATGGTCCACCCACCTTATATACTAATATTACATATAATGAAATTGTAACAGGCCGCGATGTCTGTACATTGAAGATATTGAAATAAAAATTATATGTGGGTTTTTTATTACAGCAACAGAAGCCAAAACAACAGTTTTTAGAATTTTTGTCTGTCTTTCTGTCTGTATGTTTGTACGCGCATCACGCAAAAACTACTGCATGGATTTGAACGCAGTTTTCACCGCTCTACTGCTGGATGCCTAAATTAAAATATAGGCTACATTTTACCATAGGAAATGATATTTTTCCGTTATTTTTTACTAGATTCTAAGTACCATGTACGAAGTCGCGGGTAAAAGCTAGTTATTTCATAAAAAGGCTTTATCACAACATTTTCTTTTAAAATAAATTGTTAGAAACAAACATGAAAGATCCATTATCTTGACTTAAAAAACTCTCCAGCTTCTTTTTTTTTCAAAAATAAATAACGTTGAATGAAGCGAAAACCACTTTTAACCCTTACTTGCCAAGAATAAATGCCAAGAATAAACCTAAAGTGTCAATTTATACATAGGTATAAATTGACACTTTAGGTTGCGCGTATTTTCGACTACTATCCCGTGTTTTCGTTGGTAAAAGTAAGTAAAATAATGTGTAAACGACGCATACAAATAACTGTGCAAAGGTCCAAATAAAAAAAAGAGTGTTAGTGCTGTTATTATAAAAAAAAAACCGGTCAAGTGCGAGTTGGACTCGCGCACCGAGGGTTCCGTACAAACCTGTGGGTATATAACTTTTTTTTATATGACGAAACTAAAAATTTACGGTTTTCGTAATTTTTCCTAAGTATATCTGTACTATAAGACGTGACTTCGTACAAAATTTCAAGATTCTAAGTTCACGGGAAGTACCCTGTAGGTTTTGATTCCCGTGCGAGTTTCGAAAATTTGCGGAAATTTGCGGCCTAAGTGGCTGTATCTTTTGATTGCGTTGACTTAGAAGGTTGATTTTTCTACAGCTTCCAGGGACAGTAGAACTAAGTATCATATAGAAATTTCAGTTTGATACCTCCACGCGTTCCTGAGAAAAACGGTCTTGACAGACGGACGGACGGACGGACGGACAACAAAGTGATCTTATAAGGGTTCCGTTTTTTCCTTTTGAGGTACGGAACCCTAAAAACACTATACTGTTTCATCGGAACTTTTAATATTAAAGCATGATCTGATTTATGTCTGGCAGTATATAACTGGCAACTGGCGCGTATTTCATCACTACTTTTAATGAGTCAATTACAAACAAATGAGTTAGCAAATATGGCCCTGTCGAGACTTTGCTAAATACAAAATTAATGAGAAAACAAGGCCTCATTACATGAAACAATATAATTAAGCACACGAAAAGTTGTTTTCAAGATACAACAAAAAATACTAAAAACGGATTATTATAACGGCGTTGATGTTACTTAGTTTTACTAAAAAAAACATCTACACAATGTACCTAAAAACTGAAATATTATGATTTTATAATTAGGTACCTACAAAAAGGTTTATACGGTAATGTAAAAAAACTAGATGTGGGTGATGTTTTCCTTCCGACTACGCTGAAAAGAAAGAATGTGGCAAACTCAGATGGTCTCAGTCTCTTATAAATTTCTGAAGAAATATTGATCATATTACAAAAAAACAAACACACCACACACACTCATACACACACACACACGCACACACACACACTATAAACTTTAACGACAATTAATTAGAGTCCCTCTTTGATTATCTTATTATTTTTCTGTGTACTTCGTAATTGGCGTAATGTTTAGTATAATAATTTTATGTTTATGTGACAGTACATAAACATAAAATTATTATAGCTGTGAAGCTACCTGTCATAAAATAAATAAATAATATTTGTCATATTATAAGGACCTGCACACAATCGTCTTAGATGGTCTTTTAAAGAAAGAACCACACAGTCCAGTCGGTGCACGTGAGTTAATAATCGTTTAGCTCGAATCGTTAAGAGTTGAGCTAAAGCAAACATTAGAAATGTAAAACGGATAATATAAGCATATTAAAACACATTTTTCCTAAAGACGCGATAAAACCAATAGGAAAAGATGCCGATTAAGCCACGAACGTGATGACAGTGGCAGTATTTTGTGAGATCATTTCTTGAGTTACGAGTATCAGAATAGGGGCGATGCTGAGCTGTAACAATTTATAGGCCGTTGACGAAAGAGCATTATCGCAGAATTCTTTGACTATTTTCATTCACTCCCTTGCTTTAATATAATGTCTCACACAATTTTACCTCGGCAGCATTAGGATAACTTTACCAAATATTTTATTTGAGTATATCGGAAAGTACTGACTGCCTCATTGGTCGACTGCTGAGCATGAGCTCCTGGATTCGATTCCCAGGTCGGGCAAAGTTTTATTGGGTTTTTATATCAGGAATTTCCCAGTAGCAGCCACGGAGTCTGGATTTGTGCCCGGTTGATGGCAATAGACTCGCCCCCTATTACATGGGACTTAAACATAAATGGCGAAATGTGGGTGAACTATTAGGTACACTTCTCCCTAACCCTTCGCGGATTACAGGCGTGATGTTATGTTATATCTGAAAGTAAGTTCTTAGACGAAGTTTCAAGAAGAGGTCCAAAACTAACCTACTAGAATTCATCTCGGACTTTAAAAATTAAACTATGCTTGCAACTATGGTATGTATGCTTGAACTCAGAACTTTTACCAGCAGATTCATGACTTTTTCATCTAAAACTCCTAACGAGAAGGTCCTTGCTGCTGAAGAAAAGAAAAAAAAAAGTTTTATACATCATAGGCTCTTTTGTGAATTGATTAAAAGTCGGTACAAAGGAGGGTTGGAGGCTGCCTGAGGCTGACTATTTATTGCTTTATGAACCCTATTATAGAAAGTTTATTGCTTTCTTGATGACCTTTTGAAAGAGGAGAACGCTTTTGTTTTAAGAACGTGACTTCGTGATATTTTTATCACTTGAGCAAAGAAAAAAAAAATGGCGTTCTTCGTTAAGATTTCGGGGAAATAAATAAAGAAAATGTGAACCTGACTTGGTGGTCAAAAATATCAAAGGAAGTTACGTCGTTTGGATAGGGATTTCCTCGTTATTTGTGGATGTCGTAAAAGTTAGTATCCGGAGGATTTATTGACCGGAATGATGTCTTATTTTTAGGGTTCTCAGTAAACTGTGTTGTTGTCCTATGGGAAAACAAAGACTATGGAAATTATCTAGTAAGTTTTGGTCTCTGGTATGTTTATTGGACCATTCAGAAATAATAGCTAAACGAACAAATTCAAGATATTTCTTTTGGTAAAATACTCAGGCTTTGACTTACACCCATATCTATAGTCAAGTAACAGTAAATACTTGAGCTTAAGTAAATGCTTCTGCAATTTTTTTTAAGCAATAGACTAGAATTTAAACGAAGTAAGAGCCGTCAAAGAAAGCAAAGATAAGAATTTTAACTTTTTACAGTTTTAATTTTAAGCAATTACTAAACTACAAAATAAAAATTGTCTCTTATAAATGACATTGACTCAAGTAAACACTTTGACTTGTTTATAAATACGGGTGTTAGACTTCAACAAAATCCAAGTTCTTATGGACGCCTACCGTAAATTAGAAAAATCTAATCTAATTAAGTTTATTAATTAAATGTGAAAATGAATCTTAGTAAAGTCGAAAAAAAAACGATTTAAAGTTTTCAGTTAAAAATATGGAATCAATCCACTTTGGATTTATGGTCCTATTCAATCAGCCGATGTTCAGTTCTCTGAAAATTCAATCTGTTTGACATTCAACTTTCATAGAACCATTATTGGTTCAAACTTTGAACTCAAAAATTCATCGTGTTATTAAATATGGTTTTGGAATATTATTATTCAAACTGCTATATTTATTCTTATATTATAATTATGCTTATTTTTTATCTTTCTAAATTAAATACTATACCTGTATGTATGTTTTTATTGATACCTGAGGAAAAAATATTGTGGTTTTCTGTATTTTAATTAAAGACATTTTTATAATCTGTCGTCTATTCTATCAGTTAGACGACATACATAGAAACGTCTATATTTTTCAAGAAAACATTCAACATTTCCAACGTATTGAATTAGTTTCAATCTAATATTTGTCGGAGCCAAATATATCAAAATATCAAAGGGTACATAACTAAAATATTTCTTATACAAAACATCTGTACATTTTCTTGTATCTTATTATACACAATATGTAATAAAGTCGTATTTGTGTCTGTCTGTCTGATGGTGTTGTTCTTTTAAAGTACACACCGGGTTTTGATGCGTTTTCCACCATAATTTCAAACAAAAACTCAGTGTGTTTGTTACTAAATTACATATAATTAATAAATCTCAATGTTTTGTCCAGTTGTAAATCCCGTGCAAACCAGGAGCGGGTTGCTAGTCCAATATAAAATCTTCCATTACTTCTTTCTAATTAAAACTGACGTCATCGAGTCGGCTTTAGTCCTAAATTGAAAAGGTACCTATCTGTGTTAGCTTTTGTTACTTTTCGGATACGCCCTTTGGCTTGATGTAATGATAACATACCTAGGTATATGTATGTTTCTCATTGTGAATTGAATCAATTGAAGGGTACTGAGTATTCTTGGTTTGTGTTTCCGCTCGTGTGTACTTTATCTTTGACCGCACATTATCTGAATTTGAACAATATATTGTTACAAATTTGCGCTAGTAACGTCAAGGCTTTGCGCAATTATCAAGAATGATAGATACGTGCAAATCGCTTAATTGGTCTAACGGGTACTTACTATAGGAGTAAATGATAGCGTGACGATTGACAAGGGAGAAAGTCAGAAAAAATGTGGTGCACTGGCCCCAAGTATCATGGGACAAGGATAGGATGAGAGGGAAATGTAGTGATGGATGTTTACCAATACGTGGGGCCTACTGAAAGTTTCTGGATCTGGCCACTTACAATAAAAGAATGAGAAAAAAAAACAATTATGAAATTCGAAAATGGAACTCTTTGGGAATACTTTTTAATTTGCGAGACTGTCATTTGTTTTTTCATTGTAGCGCATGGCGTCCTTTCGAAAATAGTGTGTCGCTATCAAAATGAATTTAAATCGTGAACATTTTCGTTCAATGATTTGTTATGATTTTCGCTGTGAAGCACCATGTCGCATCTCTGTGTATTCGTAGTTTGGAGAATTTGGACGTGGACGTAATCATTTCCATGACGAGGTACGTGAAGGTCGGCCAGCGACTGCGGTTACAGAATATAATATTGATACCGTACGACAACTTATTGAACTTGCCAAAAAAAAACAACTTGTCAGCAAATTCGTACTTTGCAATGTCCTCCTTCACCACGATAACGCATCCTCACATTCCGCTAACATAACGGAAGCGTATTTGAAGGCGCATCCGCCTTACAGCTCGGACCTCACAACCTGCGACTTTTCTTTGTTTCTAAAAATTGAAGACAAACTTAGAGGCACACAATTTACGACCCCTAAATCGGCGGTGAATGCGTTCCATGAAGCCATTGAGGAGGTCCCTAAAGAAGACCGGTCCAACTGCTTTGTACAATGGTTTCAGCAAATTCAAAAATGCATTAATTGCGAGGGAATATACTTTGAAACAATAAATGTATCGTAAGTCTCATATCGTCGCTGTAGAATGATAACCTCGTATGTCCAGGAAACCAAACTTCACAGGAAACGAAAAAAACGTTTAATTTTGTTACGTCGTTACCTGTAACGTCTCATGTTTTGAATATAATAGATGGCAAAGTAGTCATATACTGGGTTCAGTTTCGCCGTATTATAAAATACGTGGTTTTCATACGACATTTACAAAAAAAAACAAAAAGAATTTTTGACATACGAGGTATTCATTCTACAGCGACGATATCTAGTCTTATTTATCAGAATCCAGAAACTTTCAGTATGCCCTAAGTATCACTCGTGAGTTGCTTTATCATCTCCTTGAACAAGTAAAATTTTAAATTTTCTGAGAAGTCGTTTCCAGTGGTAATGATAACTTGTGGTTTTAAAATAAAACCCAACGTGTATATACTGAACTCGCTCGAACTCAATTATCTGCACACATACAACAATGATGTATAAATGAAGGTATTTTTGTGTAATAACTAACTCTGTACTGTTTGTTACCTTTTAACCGGAAGTCTCTGGCAAGATGCTACAAATAGATAAGAAATGAGATTTGTCGAAAAGTAAAGCTGTCGTGATTTATTTCCTTATTTTTTAACCGACTTCAAAAAAAGGAGGAGGTTCTCAATTCGGTTGTATGTTTTTTTTTGTGTTTGTTACCTCATATCTCCGTTATTTACGAACCGATTTGAAAAATTCTTCTTTTCTCTGAATGGATTTACTTCTCGATTGGTCCCATAGAAATTTCATCAAAATCGGTTCAGCAGTTTGGTTTTGAAATCAAAATAACTGGAAAAAATGTCATTCAAGTAAAAGAAATTGCGAAATTGATACTTGACAAGGATTTGTGCGTGATACGATAACTAAAAAGGGTAAAATAAAAACTTTTTTGCAAAAAAAAACCGACTTCCAAAAAAAAACACTAAAAAAGTGGAAAATAACTTTACTTCCGGTAGTCGGTGGCAAAAAAGTCAATGAAACAAACAATAGTCACCGACTTCCGAAAGTAAAGTTATTTTCCACCTTTTTAGTGTTTTTTTGGAAGTCGGTTTTTTTTTGAAAAAAAGTTTTTTAGGTTTTTATAAGCTAGCCTGGTGTTATAAGGCTACATTCGCAAATACAGCGAGTGCGGGAAAACAGAAACTACATTAAAAATCGAAACATTTAATTTCACTTAAACCTACATGGGCACCTAACGAAACTTCAAAATGTTGGCGCATGGTTCGGGTTGGTCGTCTCCTTTGGAGCAGAACCGGCAAGTTCAAATATAGAAAATTTTGCAACCCTTACATTGGTAGACTTATTTTTCTTTTCGAACTGACGCGCGACGTCGCATCTAATATAGATACTGTTCGGGCCCATTTTAACTCGATTTCGTTGATACAGTGATGTTTATTTTCATTACCAGTACGGTCACTTTAAGATTGCTGCTGTCAAAAGTAAAAGATCTATGAAAATACTTGAATATATACGGGAATGGGAAGTAAGACTTATTTGCCACCAACCCGTTCGTCGCACCCTAATCGCGTACGAAGTAGTTGCTTCCTCTAGGAAGAAATCTAGGAAATAAAACTAAAATTGTCACGTAGAAAACTATTTTGAGCTAGATATATTAGGAGGGAAACTGTAAACTGTGAATTTACCGTTGGAAGTTCCAGGTGCTCGAAGAACTAGACCAGATGTATGAACATGGGCGATGCAAAAGGAGTACGACAGGAGTGCAGGTGGCGTTCTGTGGTTTCTGCCTACCTCCATGGAAAAAACGCGTGAGATTATGTACATAATATGCATGTATGTAAGAATCAGACTGTAATGTAAAACACAGTGTAAAACCGTGTAAAAATAAATAATAAATACTGGAATGTGACTTAAATCAGCATCATAAAAATATGAAACTACTCAAATAGTCGTATATTTCAAAGAAATTGTTGTGTAAAAAGTTTTCACAGCAATATTCGAGATATACTCGTAAGTCGACAAGCAGACAGATGAATGTGTTCGCCGATACGGGAACTGGCATTCATTGTGTTGCTGCAAAATATAGATATCGTGGGAAACGAGATATTTTTATATTTATAAAGAACTATTTTATTTGCTTGTTTTTGTTTATGTAGAGAAGAAATATTGTCTTATTATAATTCTACATAATTCTTGAATTTTACATAGACAAAGATGATGAATTTACATACATATGTACTCATTTCCTGTTGTCTTTTTAGTTGAGTGTAAATGGACAAAAAGGTGGAATCAAGTTTATAGCGGTCGGATTTTTTATTGAGTTCTGCTTTCTTCTCCACAAATCTAGGAACTCAATAAAAAAGTATCAAGAATATTCGACCGCCGCGCCGAGACTTCTCGCGTGAGTCTGTAGGGCGTATTAGATGGTATGACAAGTAGATAATTCTATTAGTGATAGTAGATAGTACAGTCAGCTCCGCTACCAATGTTGCTGATTGGTCAGTTTCCTACAAGTATCAACATCAATAAAATCGTCACAGTACAGTTTGCAAAGTAAAAGAAAAAACTTTTTCTAGAATATCGGAAAGCTGCCTACTACTATCAATCGTTATCGTTGCAGGATAATATTTCGTAGTCTCCATTGACAGCATTGTAAACAAACTGGCCGTCTCAATTTTCCACTATATCCAGCTCCCATTTAAAATTCAATCGGTTTAAAGTTTCAGTTGTCGAACACAATTTCAGCGAAAGAAGTGACTGGGACAGTTCTGTGTTACCTATAAATTATTCGACGCCATATTGGTTTTGTCCGGGGCTTCGGGGTTAGCTGTGCATCGATACTTGTGCCATATTGTAGTGCCCCAAATTGGTTTTGCATAGGATATCAGATTTTTTCAAAGCTGGATATTTTTCACTTATTACGTTTTTCTACAAAAAGGATTTTAAAACCAAATTTGGATTTAGAATTCAGTGCCGTGCAATAATAGGTACAACAAACTCATTAAGGCGACCAGACTGTTCAGAAACCGCAACATCATTAAGAGTCTAAAAGCTTGGCTTTGATGAAAGTACCGCCAGCGATAGTATTTATAGTTGGTCCATAGTAGTGTTAGTTGCCTGGAAATCGTTGTACCAGAATAATTAAACAGCTGCGTAATACATACTTGACCTGCAGGACTTACATATAGCAATTACGAGAGAGCTGCCCAGGTTGCTAGGTTTTCTTTAGATCGAATATAATTCATCGACACAAATAGAAGAATAACTCACGAACTTCACGAAGCTATGCCTTACTTCCGCCATTTTAATTTATTTTCAAAATAGCGGCCATGCATTAAACCATGGCCATGTATTAATCAATAGCTAGCATCGATACATACAAGTTTTGTAAGAGAGATATCTTCTAAAGCGTCAAGTTTCCAAGAAAGTTAGCTTCATACAAACATCTTCCAACCCTTTCTACTATAGGCTTTAAGTTTTAATGGACGTGGTCAAAGTTAACTTTAACCACGTACATTGACATAATTTCAACCCCCAATTAACGTTACTTAATTTACGTCAACGAAAATAATTTTGTGCAGGCTTTAACTACTTCATCCACCATAATAAACCTACGAAAATGTCAACATAAAAAAATTTGCTTTTTATTTAAAACACTGATATTTTTTGTGGAAAAATACTCGGGTTTTATGGATTGTGGTTACCAAACCACTTTCAGTAACGATGATATTTATTTTGGTGTTGACTGTGCGTAAAATTTTGACCATTTTCATTCTGCAGTTTGGTAATTCCATTTTATTAGTTTAATTTGTGAAGGCAGTTTAACAAGTAAACGGATAGTCAAAACATTTTTATTAAACACCCGAAGTCAGATGAAAAAGTAAAAGAACGACGATTAAACCACTAACTTTAAGTGGAATAGAATAAATAATACCAATAATAGTAATAGCTAGAGTTTCTACTTCCATTTTATATTAATTCAGATTTTTAGTAACATTTTGCTCGGTAATTAAGATAAAAAAACGACTTTTGCTGCTGACCGTCCGTACATGATATAAAAATAGGAATTTTAATATCTCTGAAATGAAATTCTCTGGACGCGTAGGTAGAGCTTCGAGCATACCTTGCAAATCATACTTCCTTTTGAATAACAAGAAATTAACAGATTCAAATATTTAAAACGTCAACCGAAGCAAGTAAATTAAAATAACTCTAAAACAAAGGGCCCTTCGGATAAATTTCGTTTGAATAATAAATAAACCCTAACTCGTATTAACCCTACGACACTTACCAAACTCATTTATATTAGTTTATCTCATAAAGTTGATAATTTCGTTGGTTATTTTTAGTGCGGGATGGTAA
Source organism: Standfussiana lucernea (assembly GCA_964057025.1). NCBI lineage: Eukaryota > Metazoa > Arthropoda > Insecta > Lepidoptera > Noctuidae > Standfussiana > Standfussiana lucernea. The sequence continues at coordinate 15,375,097 of OZ059793.1, read as the reverse complement.
ACGAACTAAAGTTTGGTTGTATAAAGGAATTATGTCTGAATTTGATACATTCTGCTGACCATGGTGATTGACTTTAATTTTTTGACAAATAATAGGTGTTCAAGTTTAAATTCATTGCTCATTAAGTGACAAGGTGGAAAAGGTATCGTTCGACGCGCATAGATAATGGATTTGTGGATCGCATTGAGTCACTGGTCTAGAACGCTTCACACATTCTCGGTTGAGTAATTTAGTTTAGTAAAACAGTGATCGTCTGGTAAAATAGTGTTTGGTAACTAAGTGTGTCGTTAGTTAATTTCGTCAGACAAGTCACTTCGTGTTGATATTCAGTCAAGTTTGATGAATCGAAATGAGTTTGATATTATTTAGTCTTGTCATTAATAATATCGGGTCATTAATAATTTAACAGTTTGCGTTTTCAACATTGAGATTAAATTATCACACCTATAAATGTATCAGTCTGTAACATTCCTCCTCCTGGGGTTTGACCACGGAGTAAATACAAAGAGGAGATGGCCTAAGCAACTGTGCACTGTGATTCTCAACTAGGTCCTGACGTTATCATGTGGGCGTGGCCTTAGTCAGTGTATTGTTGGCGTTCGTCCTGTGCACAACTTTGTGAACGTTCCCATTTTACAGCATTGTTCGCGCTAGACGAAAAAAAGAATGAAGTGTTGTGTTTTGTCCCCCACATATCTGGGAATGGTTGTTCAGAATCGGTGAAAATGGCGAGTTAGGGAAAATGTCGAGTTGACGCAACTGTCGAATTCAAACAAGTGTCCAATCAGCGAAAGTGACGAATCAACGATACCGTCGAATTAACTAAAGTGACGAGTGACGGAAAATTACCAGTGTAATGCGGACTCGTAATTTCAATTTATTTAAATTAATGATCACTTCATGATAACTCTCATGTGTGATTAATTCCAAGGTCTAGCCACGCCTGATACACAAAAGTTCTGGGCAGTAACAAAAAAAACCTTCTTTTTGTGTATGGCAATAATCCAAAAAAGTCTCTTTAGCCATTCACTGTCATTTGATTCCAGATAAAACTTTGTACTATAACAACTATGTAGTAAGTGTGTTAAATACTGTAACTTTATATGATTCAATTTTATCTAATTTGTGTTATAATTCCTATATTTAGTTATACCTTGAAATGGATGTAAATGACCAATACCTGAAATAAATTAATTTACCATTTCTTATTATAATTAAAGAGGAGCTCATGACTTTTATAGATTTTCTTTTTCTTTTCCGCACAACAAGATCTGTGCAGTAAACAGACAAGAAGTACTAAGCTTGCATGAATTGAAGATGGTATTTCATTAATTAGTTTAACCAATATTTCAATTATGTAGTCACCTTGATACTATGCTGGCCTAGTAGTTTTGGTCGCCAAAAAGACTATTTCAGTTTGGAGAATAGCCTTGTTGTGTTTCGATTAGAATAAGTTAAAATTTGTGTTAAATATATGAATTTATTTGAAACTAAAAAACGTTTCACTTTTTGTTTTAAATGCACTTGACCAGTCTCGAGGTCAAGCGTAAACTGTTTTAAACAGACATCATTTGTTTCACGAATCGACATAGTGGGAATTAGACGGAATGATTCGTATTTTCATCCTAAGCTTTGCCAAATTAGGTTCATAATGTCTTAGAGAATTTTCTGCAATTGTATTTCTGATTTTAAAATTAATTACTTTGTAATAAAGCCATTGAAAAACACACAACTGTTATCAAACAGTCAGTAAAACGAGTATTAATTCAATATACTGTAGCCCAGTTTGTCTGAGGATACGGCAAACACTTGATAAAAAGACGTCACTACCTATTGATTCTATCGTTCAATTGATTCGTCCGCTTTCAACAAACAAACCTCCTTTTATACTGTTTCTAAAAATAAGGGAGGAATAAAGATGAAAGGCACTTATCAGTGGTTTCCTATAAAAGGAATTGTCAGTTAAAAAGAGTGTATATTTACGATGGTGAGGGCAGTGTGAGCTTCCGTTAAAATAAACTGTATCATTTCTCTGGTGGATTTCGTATACGCACTTGTAAGGAATACGTATTTGTAAGGAAAGCAATGAGCAATATAATAATATTTCATAAATGTTACACTTACCATACTGCACAAGAACTTAGAGCTTAACTAACTATTTTTTCTCCGAACTAGAAGCGTAGAAATTTCAATTTAATATCCCCATACCCTCCAAAATTAATAGGCTAAAAATAATAAGCTTAACGTAAATTCATTTCTAAGATAAACAAGTTTATTGAATTTTGCTCCATACAGTGGCGTATTACGAGCTAATGGCTTGGCCACAAGCTACACGTTTAAGCGGCACGCGATAACGGAAAAAACAAATGAATGAAATTGTTTAAAGCATGCCACGACACGTGCAGTCGGGCGCGTGCAGTCATCGCGACACAAGTTGTGAAATAATTACTGTACTCACGGTCTCACGCGAAGGATGCAAATGACACAAATATGTAAGGAGCTCGTAACTATATAATAACAGTCGCATGGATCGATCTTTAAGGTTAAGCCGCGCTTGCCTAAGTTGGTCCGAACATGGGTGACCATCCATTACCTACCGAGTTTCCTCTGTGCTTCGGAGAGCACACTAAGCCGTTGGTTTCGATTGTCCCGGATACACCCAAACATAGTGGCGAAAAGGCTAGGCAGATGATGTTATGAGTCGCTACGCCTGAGGTCGCAAACGGGGCATAAGTTTCTTGAACTTTGCCTCTCACAGTGACGTATTACGAGCCAACTTAGCCACACACTGCTACAAACTCGAAATTAATAACTTTCATCTACCTAAGTTTCAAACTCCGCGGTTTGAGGTGCCTATCAATTTAATTAACACTAATTAACGCTAACGATGAATACTGAATTTACTCATTAATTTTGACATCACCATTTGATTTGGGTGCTCTTGAGTAAAATATGATAAACGCGTGAATTGATCTATTAGCAAAATACAGCGTTGTGGTAGTCTGTCATGAAGATGAGTGACAAATAATGACCACTATTAAACGTCCGGTCCCAGTAATTGTAATGCCGGTAGATCAACTGCGCAATTTTCAAAAGTAGGTATACTTAACACAGTTGTTAAGGGCAGGTACTCAATTATTCCAAAAATGCTTATCAATATAACTTCACTCGTACTTTTACTTGTCAATAGTACACAGTACAATCCTTTTGTATATACAAACACTGTTTTAAGCTGTCACGGTTTATAACTGAACTTACACTACCTCTTACGGGATATCTTCCGCGATTAATGTTTATATTGAGCTCCCGATATTTCGACGCTGTTGCAAGCGCCATGATATCCCGCGGAAGATGTCCCGTAAGTGATAGTATAAGTTCTTTTGTATATTGTTTATATTTTAGGCAACAAAAAAAAACAATAAACTCGCTACATACTGTTGTTAAAAATGTTGAAAGGTTTATTAAATATATTGTAAAGAGAAAAGCGACAGCGTAATTTTCTTGCTTTTATTTATTTAACATGAAATACTAAAATAGTAAATAAACATTAAATGGAAAACAAAACCATTTTCTGCGGTTGTCGAGCAAAAACAGAATTAATCCCGTAATGGACTTATCTTGACGTTAATGTATTCAGAACACACCGATTTCTTTTATAAAAAATCATTTCCATTATCACATTACAAATAAAATAGAAAACACATAAAGAGATCAACTTCATGAGATATATGGAAGTAATTTTCATAAAATAAATTGCTAAGCACTATATAGGTTAATAAAATAGAAAGTTACCTAAATTAATGGTGGTACAAAACCTATAAATATTGTACTTTAGGGCCCTTGTCTGGACAAATGGACCTCGTAACGTTATAATAAATTGTTTCTTGCCAGCCATTCATTTGTTGGTGCTGCGTAATTATTCTATCATTGGCCAATGGCAATAAAATAAACGTAAATACGAATATTTTATATAATTCGTACCAAAAGATCCGACCATGCGGATTACCATGATCTGCTAGTGCAGGAATGTTTTAGGACTATTCCGAGAGTGGACTATTCTGAAAAAGGTTGCCAGAATAAACTAGATGCAAAGAGGAGCGGGTATTGTAGCGTGGCTAGGGATCTCTCCCTAGCTACGACAATGTACACTGACCTGCAAAATTGCGTGGATACCTTAGTGTCTATTTTCCTGTGAACGTTTGGACTTCAAGTTTTAGAAAATAAACTAGATGGCGTTGGTTTCTTCACAACTATGACTACATAGTTGTACAGAAACCAACGCCATCTAGTTTACGAAACGTATTAACTGTTCAATTCCCAGTGTCACTTGTAGGTGACAGAAGTTTATTGGTTTTTTTCGACCACAAGGCAGTTTTACTTTTTATTTCTACCTAAAGAATAATAAAAATCGCATTTGTGTGTATGCAAAGCAATTATTTGAGCTCTTGTAATGAAATTAATATTACAACGCGTCTTCATTTTGGTAAATTATATAATTCACCTGATTAAAAACAATCAATCAATTTAGCTTATTCATAACTCTTGGATTTAATTATTTATACTACCTACCAATTACGAGTATTTATAAATGCATATTCAACCTTCAACCCTCTATAAAATTGCATAATAGTTGGACACAATTTGAAGAGACAAAAAGAAACTAAAAAATATTTTATCATTTAAAGCAAAGCAACGCCATCTAGTAACAGCATAATTAAATTGTGTTAGTCGATAACTGTTTTTACACTAAATGGCGACATTTTTCGCTTCACACGATTTTGTTTCTGTACTGTCCATGGAATTTTGCAGCCCACTGTACACTAGTGGTCTGCTATATGCCGCGTTGAGTTTGCTAAAAGGACCTTAATTGGAGTTGCTGAAGGTAGTGTATAGATATTTTAGCAAAGGAGGCGACATAAGTCTATTCTCCAAACATTGATCTGTACCAATTTACCCATGTAAATTAATATTACCCTTGGGTAGTCCAAGAGCTTTTAATTCTGCAATGCTGATTTGATGAAGAAAAAATTAAATAAACATTTATGCACAATTTGTTACCCGAACGTAGTATTAGATTATTTGTGCCCGTGTGCTAAAGCTACAGTTACGTCGACCAATAAATATATTGGACTATGTTAATAACTGCGTTATGATGACATTATTTGCTTCCGTGAACTGACCACTTTATTTGACTTCGCATAATACCAACGGTATAATGACTAGTTAAACAAGGGACCTGCGCGGGATCCCTCCCGCCCGCAAAAATCCCCTATTCTTTTTTCTAAAATAAAAGTAGTCTAGCTTACTCCTTATAACACCAGCTAACTGCAGGTAAAAGTCTCTTCAAAATCGGTCCAGCCGTTTTCAGGTTTAGCTAGTAAAAACAGACAGACAAAAATTTAAAAAATGTTTTGCTCAGTAAAAAGCTGTTATTTTAAAATTCCAAACACTTCAATTTTATTTATGTGTATAATAGTTTTTCCGTATGCCGCGTCTAGCGGCGGATATGTCCTGCACATACTATTTTATATAACAACTTTGTGCCTACCATATCCTACGAATAAATGTCTTTGTCTTTCTACAGTCATTAATCGACAGGGATATATGTGGACTGCGATACAGAAGCAATATATCACAATTGAATCCTTTAAATAGTAGATAATATCCTTAAATATTGTCCATAGTTTAACTAGTCACCCTGTGTACTTTCACCCAATGCCATATTAATTGACATCCATTAGGGACTCTACCCACTTGATAATAGTGACCAATACTCTAATCACTGTAATGGACCCAAATGGGAAGTAATGGAAAACGACAGGTTTTTGTCGAAGGAACATTTCACAGTTTGACATTTTTGCTACGTAGGTGAGATGAGGGTTTTGAGGAAAATGGTTTCTCAGATTTTGTTCGTCAGTAATTTTAGTGAAAACAGGATGAAGAAAAATACTTTCGTTCACTCGTTTCGTAATGGATCAGCTTTTTTGAAGAGTGAAAAACGTATCATTGGCACGTAAAACGGGATATTTGTACCATTTTTTATGTACATTTTGAGTGCCCGATATTTCGGCGCTGTTGCAAGCACCATGATCACAGATAAACTGAAGTTTTATGTGCTAATTAATGATAATGTAAGTGACCATGTCAGTTTAAAAACGTATAGAGTGAAAAGGCCCAATGTCTGTGTTTGAAAATTTGAAAATTGAAGCAAAACCACTCAGCAAAGCAGACACTTACCACGCTGCTTGGTATACGCCTTGAGAAAATATAGAAGCTTGATTTTCTTATCTCACTAATTTGTTTTACACTTTCTCTGTATTTAGTTACTGACTAAAGTAGATCATAATTCCAGCTACAATTATCTTTTCCTTTCCAAGACCTTAATGCTAAGATGGAAACCTCACTCATTATTTGCCAGAAGCACTAAATTCCCGAACAATATTACGAAGAATCGCTGGTCCTTACAAGAAAATATTACCTCGAAGATTTCGGTTTTCTCTCACTAATTACATGGGTGATAACTTCTGCTTACATACAGCAAATTAGGAGTTATTCTCGAAAATAACGGTGGGGTAATTTATTACGATAAATTAGGCGGATTTTCTTAGGGCGTCTGCAGACAGCGCGAGTATGCGCTTCAAACGGAATGCGGAGTAATATTTATTTATTTGTTTAATTTTAAAGAAAGCTTACAGGCTAATAACAATATTTAATATAATGCATAAGTAAGGACCTTTTGCTAATTACAAGCTTCCACATATCTACTTAGTTACGCGTTATTTGCGGTACCTTTTTTTTCCGGATGGGAAATCATCAAATGACTTCTCCCGCTCTGGGCTGAGCGGGAGGGAGTGTCAGACTTTTACTGACTAAAACCCACCCATGTTCCTTCATCGCCCTTTGTGTTCCGGGGCCGCGGTATCTCTTTCGAACAACCCGCAGCACTTATTTGCGTTACCTCAAATCTTAATCAATCTCAATCTTTATACCTCAGATTGAGACAAGCAAAATATAATTAAATGCATATTGTTTGAACGGTACATATGACTGCTTCTATCGTCTAGTGGTTGCAAGCGCGACTGCTGAGCATGAGGTCTTGGATATGATTCCCGGGTCGGGCAAAGTGTTATTGGGTTTTTCCATTAGGAATTTCTTAGTAGCAATCACGGAGTCTGGATTTGTGCCCGGCTGATGGCAATAGGGTCGCCCCGTATTACAGGGGACTTAAAGCATAAGTAGCGGAATGTGGGTGTACTATTGGGTACGCCTCTGCTTAACCTTTTGGGGATTACTGGCGTGATGTTATTTTATGTTATATTTTGTCTGAACGGGTACATGTGCTTGTGCTTAGATTGGAACTCGAAACAAAGCAGGTGTCCTCACGCAGCACACGGCTCGCCCTGAGGCGAGGAGGCGACGCATTGACTACGCTTGAGACCTACTTTTGCGAATGCTCAACCTGAGGCATACACATGAAATCTCGCGTTGTGTTTACGCACCTAAGGGCTTTACCACGAGCTATTGCGATGGGTATCGCGGAAAAAACAAACGAAAGAATTTGTGATGTCACGCTGCTACTTTCGCGAAGGAAACAAGTGTTACTCGAACGTGTTGCTTGACGCTCGCGCGTTGCAATTCGTGTCGTCAGAAGACGCGAGCGGAGCCTTTTTAAGGCAAGAAAGCCTTTGCGGTGAAATTATGTCTCTAAGCATTATTTTGATAAAATATCATGTTTCTGCGGTAACGTAATTAGCGATAACTTGTTGGAGATGTGTACAGTTTCATGGTAAATATTTTTGTGCTGGATAGGGATAATTTTATTGAACCAATATCATTATTTCAGTTATTAGAATATCTATTCTGAAAAACGTAGAGCTACTTCAGTGGCTTAAATTTCATATGTACTACAAGAGAGAGAGGTAGTTTTTAACCGACTTCAAAAAAGGAGGATTTTCTCATTTCGGTTGTTTTTTTTTTTTTACCTCATATAATCTTTTATCTGAAAGGATACACGTCCCGATTGGTCCCAGAGAAATTTCATCAAAATCGGTTCAGTAGTTTGGTTTTTAAATCAAAATAACTGGAAAGAATATGTCATCCAAGTAAAACAAATTGCGAAATTGATACTTGACAAGGATTTGTGTGTGATACAATAGCTAAAAAGGGTAAAATAAAAACTTTTTTGCACAAACATAAACGACTTCCAAAAAAAAAACAAAAAAAGTGAAAAATTACTTTCGGAGGTCGGTGGTAAAAAAATCAATAAAAAAACAATAGTCAACGACTTCCGAAAGTAAAGTTGTTTTCCATTTTTTTTTGGAAGTCCGTTATTTTTTTGCAAAAAAGTTTTTCTTGATAGAAATAATTGTTTGTGGGAATCCCTTAGGTTTTTCAAGCGCAATATCTTCTACATAGTATCAGTATTTTGTAAGGCCGTACAATTTTCACCTGTCTATTTTCATGACGTCTCCATTACTAAAACCTTATGATTTTAGATGTTATATTCTAGTCACAAAACTAAGAATTCTCAAAAACTATACTATATATGTCGTGACTCCAGTACTTTCGCGGAAATCGAACTGATTAATTCCTTAAATTAATTCCGCCTCTCCACTCTGAACAGGAAAAAGATCTAATCTTATCGGGGTGTGACTTGGTTCTCCCCAAGTTTAATCAACTTCATGATTACTGCGCACAAAAATTAACGGGATTTCTTTCAATAACCTTTTCCAATTAGCTGACTCCAAAAAATGGAGCTAAACATTTTTTTTTTTATAACTCGTTTTGGCAATGATTGCTACTTTTCTCGACATCGTAATAACAATGTTTTTCCTTATTACTGAAAGGTTTTTAATTTATTTAAACAATGGAATTAAATTAAGGTATAAAAATTTTCATAAAATATTTTTACTTTTTGAAACATTGAGAATAGTTATTTGTTATACAAGAGTGCAAAGTTGCTTTTTAACCGCGTGTTCAATTTTGATGACCGAGCAAGCGAAGGATTCTAAAATTGAATCACGAGCGCAGCGAGTGATTCAAAATTAGAATCCTGAGCGTTAGCGAGGGAATCAAAAGAGCACGAGGTGAAAAATCTTTGCACTCGAGTGCAACACGTAACTTTTCATTCCACCTCAGCGAGGAAATGACTAAATGCAAAAAAAAAAAACGTTTATAATCACAAGATAGGTACACTTTTATTTCAGTTTAGGTATTAATTACTACATTATGACAGGTAAGTATTACAGAATAATCTTTAAATTATAACAAAATAATACTAAGGTATAATTAAGAAAATTTTAAAGTAACGTTGCTACAGTTATTTAAATTGAGTGTAATATTTTTGTTTGGTACTGTAATATTGGTGTTAGTCACTTGTGTACTGTTTTTCGGTAAACTATCTGTCATACTTAATAGTTGTACCGATTCATCGGATTCCCTTGGCGTGAATGTTGGAGAGAGAGGGAGATGGTTAGGTGTTTCATAACGGCTTATTTTTGATGTAGAAGGGCCAGTCCAAGGATCCGATTGAGGCTCTTTCAGTGTAATGGCTCCTACGATGCCTTCACATATTTTAGACTTATTTTGGATGGAATCCTCTATGTATCCCTCTACAACTGCATTGGACTTCCAGCCTCCGTGGCGCTTAAGGGACAGGAGATCAGCTCCGGAATCAGCCAAAAGTGTGGCTGAAGTTCGTCGGAAACAATGACCCGTGTACAACAGGGGTTCTGGAAGTTCAAGAAATGTTGCTATTTCTCGTGGGATACTGCCAATTTTATTAGTACCCATAGGCTGTCTAACACACTTTCCATTGCGATACTGTAGAAAAAATCGATTGATTGGAGTGTTAGGCGGGCGTAAGGCTTGATATTTCTCAACAATCGTTACGTATTCCTTGCGAATGACGAAGTTGCGGTCTCTTTTTGTCTTTGTATTAGGTAAATTAATTAATAGTAAGTCATCTGAATGTTTCTCAATGTTTTTGACATTAAGTTGTGTTAGTTCATTAGTTCGACATGCTCCGTTTATTCCAATAATAAGAACAACCTGTAACGTAAAGAGTATTGTAGTAGATAAATGAATAAAATTGATATGAACGCATAATTATGCCTATCAACATCTACTAAGTATACTATTTAATTGAGATTAATATACTTAAGTAGATACTGAATGTGCAACTGACTTACTTTTGCCGCCAAATATACGGAATCGGGTGCTTCGTTAAGAAACTTTTCAATATCAGATACTGTGAAAACCTTCGATTTTTTTGGTTGATGACCAGATGAGGCTCTTTTTAAAAATGCCACTAATTTAGGATAGGTATCGATATGTTTGTCTTTTTTCATCTTTATTGTTGCTTTTAGCATCGAATACGTACTCCATAGAGTGCTTGCTTTCTTGTTCTCGGATAATTCTATAAAATATGCCAGCAAAACGTTTTCTGAGAAAGTTTTGGCTCCTTTTGCTAGTCGCCACGTGTTGAACATATCGTACTTTATCGAAGATTAAAAATACTCTTTCCGAGATGGTGGGATGAAAAATATATTTTCATCCCACCATCTCGGAAAGAGTATTTTTAATCTTCAATATCTGAGTGGAAAAGCCGTTTTTATTCTCTAGAGGATAAAGTAAATTGAATTTAGAACATCGTGTGCACTAAGTTTGTGAATTAAAAAAAACATTAAACCTATTTACTGCTACCTCTATGGTGCCGAATATATCATACAACTTTTTTTTAATTTGTTAAAAACTCAGACTCGGAACCTTCTTGGTGTTCTTTTTTCAATTTGCTTTGTACGCGGTTCTTTACGCGGCATTTTTTCACGTCATTGTTAAACCTTATATTAAAAACAAGAAACTTGAAAACAAATGAAAAAACTAAAATGAGTGATTCTAGCGACGAGTTAGTTTGCTTGACGCCAACAGAATTGACTGAAACTGTTAATAATGCGCAAATGAGCTTTCTCCCTCAACAATCACGCGAGAAGTATTTAAAACAGTACGATATGTTCAACACGTGGCGACTAG